>NW_004624763.1:20588598-20756545 GCF_000247695.1 Heterocephalus glaber | reverse complement strand
ATCTCCTGGAAATCTGTTTGCATCTGCTTTATGGATTCCATTTGTTTCCTGTGTTTCCATTTGTTTTATCTGTGTTCTCTCTAGATTTATTAATCATGTCTTGCACTATGAGCACAATCTTTGCTGTTATCTTAGTAATTATTGCTGATTTCATTTTTCCCAGATCCTCTTTTGTTGCCATTTCAGAGAGCCCAGGTGGTTGAGTATCAGATGGTTCCATCTCATTTCCCTTTAGGGTTGCCTTAGGTGATCTGGAAGTCTGCTTTTGAGGCTTGTTTATGTGTCTTCTCATTTCCAGGGGTGGGGGTGCTTCTGGCACCGGAGCGGCTCACCTTCTCTGCCCTAGGAGTGTGGAATGGCAGCAGAGGAGCCTCCTTCCGTGTGCTGGAGATTTACTTTTGATAGGAAAGAGAATGATCCTCTTTTGTCATAGGAGGGAAGTAGGGAAATATTGGTGTAACTGTACTCACACCTATAGGTATTGAAGTAGGGAGATGGAGATTATGGCTGATTGTGCCTGTTTTCTCAAACTAATATGATATGAAAAAGAGTGAAGAGGGGAAATAGGTTGAAGGTGATTGCTTTTTTCTTTTCTTTTTCAGTACTGAGGTTTGAAACCAGGGAGTGCTGAGCTACATCCTAGCCCTTTTTATTTTGTTTTGAGACATAATCTTGCCAAATTGCCCAGACTGGCCTTGAATTTGTGATCCTCCTGCCTCAGCCTCTCAAGTAGCTGGGAGTACAGAAGTGTAGCACCATGCTTAGAACATCTTTGACTCTTGGGAAGTTAAATTTCTGTTACTTAAGCTAGAGAAGACTAACAGGCAGTTTAAGAAGGGATCTTGTGACTGGGTGGACCGAAGATGAGAAGGAGGCATGAGGAGCTAAGAAAGAGAGTCTAAGAAGGGCCCTGTGGAGGACCTCGCTCTCGGGGCTGGCACTTGTGTCAGTGGAGGAGGTGCAGAAGGAAACCTCCTACAGCCCTTAGGGTTCTTCTGGAAGAAGCAAAGAGTGGGACCGAGCTGGATTCTGAGTACCTTTGTTGCCCCAGTTGAGCACTTTACACCTGTGTGATCAATGAAATTGTTTAGTGTCTTTGGGAAGTCAAGACTGTATTAGGCTGGTAAATTTCAGAACATATTTAGAAGAATAGGTGACCTTTTATGTTTTTTCTGGATTGTATGGCTTATTTATAGAAGCTATAACTTTAGAAGGTCCCAAACTTAAAAGTAAGTGAATCTGTCAGAACAGTTTTCTAGTTTTCCTCGTAAACATTTGATAACTCACTGCCCTGCAAGTGTCAGTGTGAAGAGGAAAATTGTTTTACACTGATGTCCTTACCATCGAAGGAGACTAACTTGATACTTACCTTTTTTTTCTTGTCTTTTCTTTTTTCCGGTACCGGGGATTGAACTTGGGTCTTTGTGCTGGCGAGGCAGGCGGCAGAACCACTGAGCTAAATCCCCGGCCCTATACTTACCTTTAATTCACTTACATTTTGGCTTTTAGGGAAATGAAAGATAGTGCTAATTTTTTGGTATTAGAATTAAATCGAACATAGCAGGATGTTTTGGTGGTTGAACTTTACCTTTTCAAATATGAAGAGAGGAGTAAGCCTTTTTTCAGACAACTTCATTAGTAGTTAAAACATCTTTTCGGTTTTAAGTGTCTGTTTCAGGAAAATATAAGATGAATCTTTGTATTTGATTCTGAAATATAATTCACTTTCTTCAAATTGTGATTGCCTTTTCTCATGACACTAAAACCTTTTATTGTTAGACTACAGAACATCTTTGCGAAAAATGCTGTGATCAGTAGGTGCCATGTGAAGTAGCTGTTTATCATTATTATTATTATTATTATTATTATTAGGAAAAACAAAAGCTTTGAAAGTGTGTTTTGCCGAGAGCTCACACACACCTCTTCTGGTGCTGTCTCCGTAGAGAGGGCTTTTTCTCTTCCTGCATTGCTGCAGCAGCCCTGACTGGACTTGGATCTGGTCTTGTTCTGGGTCATTAGGTGACACAGAGAGCAGCAGGGTGACTTTTTTGAAATACAGATCTGACTGTGTAACTTTCATGTTAAAGCCCCAGCAGCAGTCCCGTCCTAAACAGCTGTGTCTCCCTGGAGCCCTCAGCTGCAGCTGCACTCACCTGGTCGCTCTGTCTCCAGTCGCTGGCCCTCGCCCGCCTTGTGTCCCTGCCTTCCTGCTCTTCTGTCTCCTGGCCACATGCTCAGTCCCTTCTGTCCCTCTCCCCGCTTTGTCTTCCTTCCTCCACGGCTGTATTCACCAGGCCGACTCCTGCTTGTCCTTTAGATGCTGCCACCTTTGAGGAGCTTTTCTTGGCTCCTCAAAACTGGGAGCCCTTCTTAATTACAGAGAAGCCTCAAATTCGAGTCATGTAGTTTTAAATTTCCATTAGCCAAAAAAAGGACAAACTGATGAAATTAATGCTTAAGTATATTTAACCCAATTATCTAAAATACTATTGTTTTAACATATTCGATAAAAACCATAAATAACACAATCAATAAAAGTAACTATTAATGAGATATTCTGATTTGTTTTACATTCTAAGCCTTCAAAATCCAGTGGAAATTTAAAATTAATAGCTCATCTCAGTTAAGCTACCATGTTTCAAATGCTCATTAGCCACTTTGAAAACTAGTACCTATTAAAGTTGAGTATAATCACGCCCTCCTACGTATGAACTCATGAAAAGTAGGCACATAATTTATGTACCAAAGACATGTGCAGACCTGTTCATAGCACCTTATTTGTTACTGCCCCAGACTAGGATCAGCCCTCATGTGCATCAGCAGTAGACTCCGTGAGTGAACTGTGGTAAATGAACATAAGGGAATAGAGTCTAGTAGCATTGCCCACACTTGTAGGCCTCAGGGTTCCACAGTTTTGTGGGGCTCCAAAGAATGCTTTTAAATGAGAGGGCTAGACATTTTAAACAATATTAGAAGTTAAAATTGAAAAATTGTTAAAATATTAATCCATTTACACTGACAGTAAGAAACCCATTACATATCACCATAAACATTATGCTAAATAAAAATGTGTAAAATGACAATATATTTTCAAACCAAAAAATTTAACACAGAGTAGAACTGTTTTACACTTAGCCAAATTATTATAGAGATAGAGTGATGTATAGCCAGACAATACAGTACTTGCTGAATAAAAGAATTTGTAACTGGAGTACATTACATTTGTGTGATTCTTAATATTTTTTTGGCATTAGTGAAAATACCATGCTGGTATTGATTCATTTTAATCAAGTTGGCAGTGATTCATTTTAATTTGCTGGAATACATTTACTAGTCTTTTTTAGACTTTGCATTTATGAGATCCAGTCTGTAGTTAGTCTTTACTTTCCTCCTTCCTCCATCCCTTTTCTTTTTCTCTCCTGTAACTTAATCTCCCCTCTGAGTTTTATGTCTGTTCATTCTTTTAAATGCACTTGGATTCTTTTGTTGTTGTTGATTTCAATGGTCAGGAGCAGTATAAAAGATTTTAGTGTCCCAGTTGTGATTATTTTGCCTTTTAAGATTAGGAAAGGAGACTTGTATTTGGTTATTAACTGTATAGGTACTATGATAGGAAAGGAAAAGGAGTAGTTTGTATTCGTAAGAGCCAGTGAGAGAAATGTTTTCATTCCTAGTGTGGTTAACTGTTATTTCAGTGAGCAAGATGATAGAGACAAGCCTATGAAGTAGATCCCCTCTTGTTACTAGACTTAGGACCGAAGAAGTTAGTAAGCTACCTTAGTAGGGATGAGTTAGTCAGGTGAGAAGTGGACTCAGCTGGAAAGGTGAGACGCTGGAGCGCCTAAGTTTCAGCTGAGAAAACATCCAGTTTTCTCTCTAGCATTGTTACAGAAGTTCCTTTGAGCATCCAATAAAATGGTTGGATACAGATGAATATAGATAAAATTGCATAGATTAAATCTGCCTAAGGTTCAATTCCGCATTACTTTTTTCACTGAATTAAAGTAAGGGGGTAGGTGTTTGATTTTTTATTTTGTCTTATTCTCTGACCTAAGTAGAGGGTTAGCTGCAATAAGTGTTATGTTTTGTGCATGGTGCCTCTGGAAAAATAACTTTATTTTTTTCAGTTTCTTGAGTCAATTTTGACAATTTGTATTTTCCTAAAATAGTGTTATTTCATCAACATTTCCATATTTGTTTTAAAGTTATAAATAATATTCTCTTAAAAATGTTTTCTATACCTGTGATTCTGTCACTCTTGTTTTCTTAATAACCATCTGTCTTGTTTCTGCCATTGCTTTCTTGAACAGATTTGCCATGTTTCCCTGTTTTAAATGTTCTCAGAGAATTAGGTTTTGGCTTGGTTTGATGGTGTACTGATTTCCTTGTTTTTTAGATTTTATTACTATTGTTTATTTTGTTGGGTTTCTAGCTTTTAAGGTTACTGATTTTTAATTTTTTTAAATTTTATTTTAATATTATGGTGTAACATTGACAGCTTTCCCTTTTGGTGTAAAGTTCACATAGCCACCATCAAATTTGGGATACAAACAGTTCTGTGAGCCCGGAAATCTCGCTATCCCTTTCTAGCCTCACCCTCTGCCTACCTGTAATAACCCTGCTGATGACTGGTGTATTTATTACCATGGCTTGTCTTTTTGAGAAGGTCCTGTATCCGAGATCGTATACCGTGTAACCATTGGAGCCTGGCTGCTGCTACTCAGTGCCGGGTCTTGGAGATGCATGGATCAGTATTTCATGGATTTTTACTGCTGAGCAGAATGCCCTTGTGTGGATATGCTGAAATTTTACCCATTCATTTGTTGAAGCACATTTGAGTGTTTTCAGTTTAGGGCTATCACTAAGCTGCTGTAAGGATTCATATACAGGTTTTTGTGTGGATGTATGTTTTTACTTCATTAGGGTGAATTTTAAGTATATGGGAACTTTAAGAGAAGTACCAAATCATTTTCCAAAGTTAATAGTGAGCATCCTAACCAGTAAGAGGTGAGAGTGCCACATACTCTGGCACCAACTCTCGGTATTCTCTGTACTTTTTATTTTTGTCATTTTAAAAGTTGTGTAGTGGCAACTCTTTTTTTTTTGTACTGGGGATCGAACTCAGGTCCTTGCACTTGTGCAGCAGGTACAGAAACCACTGAGCTAAATCCCCGGCCCTGTAGTGGCAACTCTTGATTTGAATTTTTTTTTCATTCCCTGTCAATCAACTTTATTTCCAAACAGAAATCCGTACACAATTTAATATAGATTGGTTCTGTTTGACTTTTTTTAATGGCTGATGATATTGAACATCTTTTGGCAGGCTATTTTTGCCATTTGGGTGAAATGTTGAAGTCTGTTACCCATTTTAAATTTTCTTTTTTTTTTTAGTTTTGATAAGTCTTATATATTTTTCCCTCAGAATCTATAGTTTGTGTTTTTATTCTCTAGGTAGTACCATTGGCAGAGCAAAACATTTTTATATTCGGTGTTGAATTTACCGATTTTTAAATTTTATGCAGTATGTTTTAATGTCATTTCCAAAAACTCTTCATCTAATCCAAGATCAAAATTTTCTGTTTTTTCTAAACATGTTTATGTTTTATGTTACACATTTAGGTCTAAAGATTTATCTTTTTTTAATAAGGTGTGAGATTTGTAAAGAGATTCCATTTTTGCATGTGAATAGCCAATTGTTTGAACATCATGTGTTGGAAAAATTATCCTGTCTTCACATTGAGCTGCCTCTGCTCCTGTCAAGACCATGTGGCCCCTTTGCCTGCTCTCTTTCTGGCCTCTTCCATCTGCTCCATTGTTCTGTGTGAATCTCTTTGGCATTACCCAATTGTCTTGATTGCTGTAGCTTTTTAGTATGTTTTTACGCGGGGCAGTATAGTCTCTTCAATTTTATTGTTGAAGATTTTTAATTATTTTAATTCCTTTTCCCTCCTATGCCCACATTTTAGAATCAGCTTGTCTTTATCTATAAAATACCCTGCTAGAATTTTGAATGGTGTATTGGGTTAAAGTTATAGAGCTTTTTTTTTTTTTGGTACTGGGGATTGAACTCAGGACCTTGAGCTTGTGAGGCAGATGCGGCACCACCGAGCTAGATCCATGACCCTATAGAACACTTTTGAAGCATTTATATCATCACTGTGTTGAATTTTCTAATTCACAAATACAAGATCTCTGATTTATCTAAGTCTTTGTTTTCTTTTTCTAGTGATTTGTAGTTTTTTCATATGGATATAGATCCAGTATTTTATATTTATACATATTTCATTTGGGGGAGCTTTTTTTTCTAGGTTAACACTGAGCAGGTTTGTTGAGTTGGAATTCACTAAAATATTTAATTTAGTGAGTTTGTTACATTCAGAGTTGTGCAGGTGCAGACGTCACTCCAGTTTGAGAAGAAGCTGCTTGAAAGTTTAACATTCTTAAATTTTTGTTTTCAGTTTTTCTTCAGTTGTCTATATGAATTGTGATTCCTTGCTTGTTAGCTCTAGGAGTATTTATGCAGATTTCCCCAGAAATTTCCACATAATTATTTCATCTGTGGACAAGGACGGTGGTATTTTTGTCTCTCCAAACTCTGTCAGTTCAGGGTGGTGAGAGTGCCTGCCTTGTTTCCATCATGGCAGGAAAGCACTCAGTCCCACCCCGAGAACATTGACTGTGGGGCTGTAGGTGTCTTTGCCAAGCTAAGGAAGCTCCTTTGTATGGACTCCTTATGTGCCGGGAGTTTTCATCACGAGTGGATGTTGGATTTTGAAAAAAATACTTTTTCTACATCTTTCTGACATTATGTGATTCTTTTTTCTTTGTAGACTGGTGAATTGCATTGGTTGACTTTTAAATATTCTCAGGATAAATCACTTGGTTATAGTGTATTATCCTTTTTTTAAAAAAACAGCAGTTTTATGCGGTGAACTTAAGCCTTTCAGAGTTGTTTTTAGTATAGTCAGAGTTATACAACCATCACCACTATGTAATTTCAGAATATTTGCATCAGCTCGGAAGGAAATCCTGTACCTATTAAAGGGCTTTTACGGGCTTTTTTGTTTTGTTTTGTTACTTTTTCCTCCCTTTCCTGTTGCTCTTGGCAACCATGAATTGACTTTCTATCACTATAGACTTGCCTATTTTGAATACTTTATATAGATAAAATCATTCTGTGTCTGGCTTCTTCTACTTAGCATAGTATTTTTATGATTTGTTCATGTTGTAGCATAACCCAGTACTTAATTCTTTTTTGGCCAAATAATATTCCATTCTCTTGGGTATAGCACATTTATTTATCAGTTGACAGATGGGGTAACTTGCACTTTTTAGCTAATACTGCTGTACAGATTGGGTACAGTTTTTTGTGTAAACGTGTATTTTTAGTTCTCTTGGGTACACCTTCTCTTTAGTTCTCTTGGGGACTCCTCTATAGAGGAGTTGAATTTCTAGCTCCTAGCGTAACTGTGTGTACCTTTTTGAAGAACTTAAAGCTGTTTCCAAGTGGTGGTCCTGTCTTACCTTCCCACTGGCAGTGTGTGTGAGTTCCATTTTCTCCACATTCCTACCAGGGCTCTGTTGTCTTTTGGTCATAGGTGTCACAGTGAAGTGTGTCATGTGGTTTTTATTAGCATTTCACTAATAAATAATGTTGAGGTTCTTTCCATGTGTTTCTTGACCTTTTGTATATACACTGGAGAAATGTCTGTTCAAATCCTTTGCCCATTTCTTAAGTGGTTAATTTTTTTTTTTATTACATTGTAAGAGTTCGGTGATTTGGAAATATTTTCCATGTTCTGTAGTTTGTCTTTTCATTTTCTTATATGCCTGTCTTTCAACACACAAGTGTTTTTGATTTTGACACAGTATATCTGTTTTCTTTTGTTGCTTGTGCCATACCTAAGAGTTTTCCTAATCTCAGGTCCAGAAGACTTGCACTTGTGTTTTCTAAGAGTTTTATAGTTTAGCCCTTAGCAATGGTATTTTGACCTGGGTTTTTTTGTTTCTTCTTTCTTTCAGTATGGCTAGATTGGGGTCAGTTCATTCTTTTGTATTTGGCTTCCTATTGTCTCAGCATTATTTGTGGAAAACACCATTCTTTCCCCATTTTTGACACCCTTGTCAAAAAAAAAAAAATTAACTGACTGTAATTCTGTTTACCTCCCAGCTCTCAGTTTTGTTCCATTTGCATAAATATCTATAGACATCTGTGTGTCCTGATGTTAATTCCATAGACTCCTCATTATTGCAGCTTTGTACATTTTTTTTTTAATTTAATTTTTTTTTGGTACTGGGGATCGAACTCAGGTCCTTGCGCTTGCGAACCAGGCGGCGGAACCACTGAGCTAAATCCCCGGCCTGTACATTTTGAAATCAGGAAACGTGGGTCCTAAGTTTGTAATAGCTATATCTTGGAAACAGCCTAAATACCCATCAACTGTTGATTAGATAAAGAAGATGTGGTTTTTTTTATTATAAAATGGAGTACTACTCAGCCATAAGGAAAGATAAACTAGAGACATGGCTAAATGGATGTACCTTGAGACCACACTCTTAAGTGAAATAAACAGAACACACATGTGTAAATACCAAATTGTTTCTCTGGTGTGAGAAACTGAGAGTGTAAATGAGGATCAAAATGTGTAATAGATATTGTGAAATAAGAAGAAAATGTTCAGAGCTGGGGATTTAGCTCAGTGGTTTCGCCACCTGCTGTGCAAGCTCAAGGACCCAAGTTCAATCCCTGATACCAAAAAAAAAGAAAATGTTCAAAGGGGAAGGGGAACTAGGGAAAGGAAAGGAGAAAAAAAAAAAAATGAGAAAAGAAGGAAAAAATGGAAACAAAGCTTTTGTAAATAGGGAGGGGTGGAGGGGTTGAAGGAAGGAAAAGAGAATGGGAAAAAATAAGAATCAAGATAGATCATGTACAGATACAAATTCCCAGTGATGAATGTGATCATAATGTATAACTAAAATGTACCAATAAACTTAATGAAAGAAAAAGAAATGTAGGTCCTCCACTTTGTTCATCTTTTTCAGTATTGTTTAGAAATTTTGTATTCCTTGAATTGCCATATGAATTTTAGGGTTAGCTCCTCGAGGGGGAGCAGGTGGCTAAGATTTTGATGTGGACTATATTGAGTCTGTAAGAGCAGTGGGAAGAATTGCTGTCTTACCGATTTTAGACCTGACCCGTGAAAATGTGTTGTCTTTCCACTTATGTAAGTCTTTAATTTCTTTCAACAATGCTTTGTAGTTTCAGATTATAACTTTTGCATTTCTTTTGTTAAATTTATTTATATTTTTTTACATACTATTCTAAATGGAATTTTAAAGTTTTGATATTTGGCATTGCTGGTACAAAAGAATATATTTTTTCTTGTGGCCTTTGACTTTGCTGAACTTGATTATTAACCTAAATAGATTTTTATTTATATGAATTCCTTAGGGTTTTTCATATACATGGTCATGTCATATTTGTAAGTAGAGATACTTCATCCCTTCCAATCTAGATGGTTTTTCCCCCATACCTATTTGTCCCTACTAAAGCTTCCTAGTGCAGTGTTGAATAGAAATGACAAGAGCAGACATCCTTGTTTTTATTTATAGTCACCTTTAAATGATTGTATTAAAATCATTTTACTATTACTGAAACAGGGAAGATGGGAGGATGGGAGAACTTCTTGTTTGAAAACTTCTATTATGAGAACTTCTATTTTGTTTGAAATTTTACATAATAAAGCTAAAACTAAGGTTAAAATTCCCTTAGAATTCCATTTTCACCACCATTCTCAACAATACTTTAACTTCCTTAGATTTTCTTCTCCCTTTTCCTTATGTTGTTGTTTTGTCTGTCCCACATCATTTTTCTTGAAGTCATCAATCAGGTTGATTTTGTTGAAGTGTGCTCTTTAATTGTTTGTCCTCTCCTCTCTCCTCCCAGAAAAGGGTTGCCTGGGTTATAGGTATTCTCAGATGTACTTAGCTAAAAAAAAATTTTTTTTTATTTTGCCCTCACACTTTTTTTTGGGGGGGGTACTTGGGATTGAACTCGGGTCTTTGCACAGGCGGCGGAACCACTGAGCTAAATCCCAGCCCTACCCTCACACTTTTATAATGACTTGGTTGGTTTAGGATTCTGTATATATTACTTTATCATCTTGTAACTTTAAATTACCTTATTCTTGTACTTTTGCTCTTTCATAACCTTATAATTACCTTGGTATTTGGAGTTTACAGTTTTCACCAGTTTATATATATATATATATATATATATATATATATATATATGTCTAGTCATTATTACTTTGGTATTTGGTGGACCATTATATACGAGGTATAAAGTAAAACTACAGTAAATATTTAAATAAAATCATTACAGTGAAAGATACATTGCCATCAATTCCCCTCAAAATACTGCCCTCGACCTCAAATACACTAATCTTACCACTCTTGCACTTTCTGAAGCAGATCTTTAAGTTTTTAGTTATGTTGTCATGGCTGCCTACATATTGAATCCATTCAAAATGTTTACCTTTCATGGTCATTTTGACTTTGGGAAAGAACCAGAAGTCACACCATTCCAGATACGGTGAATAAGGTGGATGAGGACACAGGTTATGTTTTTACGAGCTGCCTTTCCATTGGATGGCACTCAGCAGCAATATTCACTGTATTTTTTTTCCTATCACATCTCATAAAGACACGAAAGAAAACTTCAGAACAGCTTCAGAAAGTGGCAAGAATGATGGGATAAGTGTGTTTAAAGTGAGGGGTCGTATCATGAGGGGGATTAATGGCAATGCATCTTTTACTATAATACATTTTAAATTGTAAATATGTACTATAATTTTGATCATGTATGTGCATACTGAACTTTTCCCAAAATATATATTATTTGTATATTTGTACAAATATATGCACACATCCATACTTATTATGGAAGTGTACATATAGATGTGTACATATGCACGTTTACGTTCTATCCTTTAAGTTCTCTCTTTGTAGAACTTCTACTGAATATTGGATACTCTAACTTTCTTGTTTTGTCTCTTAGACTTTTATGTTTTCGTCT
This sequence comes from Heterocephalus glaber, assembly GCF_000247695.1. The sequence continues at coordinate 20,745,468 of NW_004624763.1, read as the reverse complement.
TTTAATTCTACAATTTAAAGATTCTGCAGTATAGTCTTCTAAATTATAATTTATCGCTAGTGTCTGTTTGCAAAGACTTCTGTTTTATGGCAGTTTGTTTTATCTTAGCTGTGGAGTGATTTGTCTTTCTCACTTCTGCTGTGCTCTTACCCCATCCTTGAGAATATGTTAGGAACTGTAGGACCTTTCCTCAGAAAATAGTTCAATAAGAACATTCACAGAATATTTTGTAAACAATGTCATGTGGTTCCAGAACTTCTAGAAGCTCATTCATGAAACTTAGATTCTTGGTATTCAAAGTGCCTTTGTGATACCAGCTGCTTGGTACCACCTGGGATCATGTTGGAAATGCAGAATCTCAAGCTCTACCCTGGATACTGAGTTAGAATCTCCATTTTAACAGGATCATCAGGTGTTGTTTCATATTTACATTTGAGAAGCAGTGCTTCTGTACCACAGATTAGGAACCCCTATATTGATTGTTTTCTTGTTTGTCTTTAAGGATGGTATATGTAGATTATCATTCAGAGCACTTTTTTAAAAATCATGCCTTGATCACCAGTTTTGGAAGGTGAAATAGTTGCAATACAGTGTAATATTTGACTAACACACTTTGATATATGAAATAGGCTACAAAGAGAGACTGATGTATAAACTTATTTGGTGATGTGACAAACACAGCAGTTCCTATGAGTAGTGTGGTGGTCACATGACTTTGTGCACATCTTTCTGATTGCATATATTGTATGTATCTTTCTGATTATATATACCTTTATTCATTTGAAAATACAGTACTATCAATAGAACTTTATTTTTCATGGCTCTGGAGGCTGGGAAGTCCAAGATGTAGGTGTTGGCAGATCCAGTGTCTAGTGAACGCTAACTTTCTGGTTTATATTAAATGCTTTCCACCTATGACCGTATATGTGGGTAGGTGGCCTTCTAGGGTCTGTTTTATAAGGGTGCTGTTCCTGTTGCTTATAATTACCTCCTGAGGTCCAAAGCTGCCTCACCTCCTAATGCTGTCATCTTGGGGTTAGAATTTCAACATATGAATTTAAGGGAAAAAAGCATTCAAACTGTTTACATACACAGACTCATTTCCTTGTTATAACAACCCTATCCACCTGCCAACAATACTATTATTATTTCCATTTTACAGATAAAGAAACTGAGGCACAGTGAAGTATCTTAGCCCAGGTCACATAATTAGTAAATGAGAGGGCCATGGTAGCATGCTCTTCCTAGTGCTCTCCCTAAACTCAATGCAGCTTTGCAGGCAAGCTGATTAATTCCTCTTGCATTTATTTTTTTTAATTTGTTGCTAGAGCTCATCTGCTTGTGGTGTTGCTAGAGATAGAAGAGCCCAAGATGCCAGATTATTAATGTTTCTGAATTAATTCTGGTTTGCTATAAATTGAGATTTTTAAATGAAAAGATGCTGGGTTATTGGATTTTACACTACCTACCCTCAAGGTTTGTTGTAAGGTTATTAAATAACTTATGCAAATACTTTCTTCATCAAATTTTAATTTTCTTTTTTCCACAAATGGACAAAAAAAAATTTATAGCAATAGTAATTGGATGGCTAATAAAATTGTAAACAAAGATTAACTTCAAAAGCAGTCAGAGAAATGCAGATAAATGCCGCCTACCAATTTAGCGAAAATCAAATGTTCAAAATGGTCAATAAGGACAATAAAACTGTGGTTAGAACACAGTAAAATGACCGTATATACTTGATTAGTAGAAATGGGAGTCTTTGGGCTCACAAGGTGTTTTGGGGGGTATTTTTTGGTATTATTTGAGTTATCTTGGACATTTTCTCATATCACTGTCCATAAACTATCTCCCTAATGTTGAACATTAGATTGTTTACAGTTATTTATAAGTAATGCTGTAATAAGCTTTTACTGAGTTTTATTTGAAATATTTTGTTACTTTTCCTATGATTAAGTCATAAAAGTAGATTACTACTATACTGTTACGGCTGTGTCTAGATGTCCCCCAAAGCCCCATGCAGTCAGAGGTGGGGCTTTTTCAGAGGTGGCTGGATCTTGGGTGTGTGATGCTGGGATTGATTCATGGCACAGTGCCAGGATCAAGGGCAGTAGGATTACGGGTGTGAGTGCTGCCCGCCCTAAGTAGCCTGGATAAGATATAAGGGATAGAAAGAGCTGTGGTCGACCGTTGTTGACCCCTCTGCCCACCACAAACTGTTTCTCCACTGCAATACCCGTCTGCCATGCCACCCTGCCTTGGAGCCAGGAGATTATGGACTGAAACGTCTACAAACTGTGAGCTAAATAAATCTTACCTTTCCCTCTTTAACTTTGAGTGTCGGGTATTTTGTCTCAGTAACCAGAGAAAAGTAACTGTCATATACCAAAGGTTGGAGTGTACCTAATTTTTATTGCCTACCATGTATTAATTAGTGCTTGAAATACTCTCTATATCTTCATTTAATCTTTTTTTAATTAAAACTATGCGATATCCCTGACTTTAACTCTTTTTTTTCAGGAAACTAAGCCACAGAAGAATTAAGTATTTTTCACTCATTCAGAGCCAGGATTTATTTTCCAATAAGATTTTACTACATTAAAACTTTGGCCATAGAATTTAAGGTTACATATTTTGTATGCCCTCTTCAGTGAAATGTTGCAACAATAGCATAACAGTGAGCACAAAGAGAACTGTAGCTATGGTCTCTAAATACCATTTCTCACTGAAAGGAACCAAGGGTGGTTGGATGAATGACTGACTCCAGTCTGGAACAGCAGAAACAAAAGATGAGCCTGGCATACTCTGTTGTTTCAGAAAGCATGGAAGCTACCAGTAACTAGTTATTCATCCTAAAAGGACACAGGGACCAGTATAAAGGGGCAGTCGGACAAAAGTGTGAGTGCTTGAGTATCAGAAACAGTCATGGAGACGGTTGAAATCCAGTGAATACATAAAACTTAGAGGTTCATTCATGGTTGTGGACTTGTATAAGATGCACACCGTTACAACACCACCACATTACTGGTACTATACTAAAGCCATACTCTGAAAATAAGCAATGATGAGGAAAGAGTCCAGCATTTTCCTCCCCTTCCCCAGGTAAACTGTCTCAGAGTAAGCAGAGAACAGTGCTTGCTGAGGGAAGGTTTTTCCTGTTTTATTGACCCACAGCCTCTTGTTGGTGTATGCTCTCTCTGTGGCTGCTGCTATGACAGCTGAGAAGGTGCAGCAGAGACCGCATGGCCCACAGAGCCTGAAATATTTATGTTCTCGTCCCTTACAGCAAAGGTTTGCTGGCTCTTAAGCTAGATGAATAAAGTTAAGTGACACCAAAAGGAAGTGACGCCACAGAATATGGGCAGCTTTTACAAGACAGCCAATCTGGTTTCTGTGACATCCTTAGTATGGCACGTGAGAACCACCTACACACACCATCCAGAGGTGTGACATTGAGACCTTGGGCCCTGCTTCAAACGAGCAGACTATAAACAGATATTCGTGGAACACTCAAAATCTGATTATCACCCAACTGTATTAAATGATGCCAAGGATTAGCATTCTGAATAGGTAAAGATGTATATTTGGGTAAATAGAGCTGAAATGATACCCAGTGTTACTTTAACATACTTCAGAAACAGAAAAATAAGTTACTGAGGCAGGAGTCGAACTCAGGACTTTGCTCAGGACTCAGTACTTTCCACTGTAACATCACGCCATCATAGTCTGTAATACAGTCTAGTTTTACCTCCAAGACAAATTGCTTTTTACTGTACCTACCAGCACTGGCCTGTCTTTTGAAAATGCCCTTGTCCCTTGGATTCTGCTAGTGTAAGCCACTGGTTTCCCCCGTCACTGTGTCTAGATGTCATTAACAGGGCCATCTATCAAGGATGAGTCTAAAAAAAAAAAAGGATGAGTCTACAGCTTCTGCTTTTAGCAGAAGTTTGATTCTGATGCTTACTAGTTGTTAGATTTAGCCCTGTCTGGTTAATTGCTGTGTCTCATCTTCTTGGGCCATTAATATGGGAATATCAGTTACTGCTGGAACTGTTTTAAAATAAAAAGGTATAAATAAATAAAGTGTTGTAAATGGTGAAATATTATACAAAATAAGATCTATTTATATTTTGGAAGGTACAGTGAGGGGATTAGATGGGTAATCTTTATAGTAATACAGACATATGTATGAGTACTAAGTTTGTTTTTTAGATTTATCTTGAGCAAGTTATTACTGTGCATTTCTAAAGTTCTTTTACTTCATTTGTAAACTAGAGATGATACTTATCCAAATACTTTGTCCTAATAAGTAAAATATGTGAAAGTATGTAGCAACAAATACATACTGGAAAATATTTTCCTCCTTTTTTACTTGGAAAACCACACCTTTATTAGCTATATTTACATAGGATGATTTTTTAAAGCTGCATGAAAAAGTGTAAGCCTCAACTTCATGTTGATACTTAGGATAATGCCAAGTTGGCTTAACATACTATTTTAAGATTTTTCTGAAAGAGTAGGTAGGTGAAGACGCAAGTTTCAGTAGAAGTAGATGGGAAGCTAGCTGTTTGCATAGAGGAACAAAAGAATTATTTAAACATGCTGATGGGCTGTAAGCTAAGAACCTGGGAGTCACTGATGATCAAGAATGGAGAAACTTGGTGTCCTTGCCTGCCCTGCCACTCCCCAACAAACTGCTAAAACTAGTACAGAGCAGAGATGCTTACGATCTGAAGTCTGAAGCTGCCCGAGCCTGCGTGCAGTCGTTTATACAGTGTTTCATACGCTGAAGGACAGACGAGAAGGGGCTCTCTGGAGCAAACAGCCTAATCTGAACTCCCTTCCCCTGTGGTTTTCTTACTTTATTCACTTCTTCCACGTTATACTTCTCTATTATCCTCCTTCTTTTGTTTTACCTTTCTGCTAACTGTAAAGTGAATCACATTTTTAAATGTGCAAGGAATGCTTCATCCCTTATTTCACAACCTGGTAATCTGCTAATTTGGAATCATTACACTTACTGAGATCTCACTGAGAAACTGGAAGATCATTGCTGGGGAATAGCAAGGCAGGGAGAAAGGAAGCAAGGAGTGAAAAAAGGGCAAAACCTTTTTTGCCCTTAAGGCGCTCAAAATTTGGTGCAAGGGAATAGCAGTTAAATTAATAACCCCAAAAGGTGGCAAGGGCTCTATAGTAGTATGCTCACAACACTGAAGTGATGCAGGTGGGCACAGGAGGACCTGACTCGTCTCACGATGTGGAGCTATGTCTCCTAGATGGGTGGAAGCACTGGGGAAGGCAGACTGCACCAGGCAGAGAGAACATCATCCTCACAACCAGCAGGATTTTAGACACTTAAATACCTGAGCAGTGCTGAAACCAGGGTATATACGTACAAGGTGAAACAGGAAAGGGCAGCAGCCGCCGAAGGTTGATGAGGTAGGGAAGACCAGGTCAGAGTGGCCTTAGAGGCTATTACGGGCAAAGGAGTTGGACCAGCATATCAGTCAGCTGTCCATTTGCTGGAACAGAATGCTTGACACAGATTAAAGGAAGAAAGGTTTATTTTGACTCAGTTTCAGAGGTTTCAGTTCAGTCAACTGGACCCAAGGTAAAAACAACATGTGAAAGGGCATAGCAGGGGAAAGCTCAACTCGTGGCAACTGGGAAGCAGAGTGGGTTCGAAAGAGCCAGAGGAGATGGGCCAGGAAGCGGATACCTACAGTCCTCATGTCCCACTTCCTCCAACAAGGCTCTGCCTCCTGATGCTGGTAATTCATTCAGCTAGGAACACATGGGTGCCCTCAATACAGCCACCTCTCCCAAGGTCTCTTCATCCAATCAAATTGAGAGTCAGGCTTAACTGGCGAAATAGTTAATTTTTAAGATGAATATCAGATGTGCCTTTAAAAAAGATCTAGCAGTGCAAAGAATAAGAAAATTTGTGAGAAGGCAGTGCAAAAGATCAGAGAACTTCAAGATCAAAAGTAGTAAAACCAGTTTGCAAACTGATTTATTGTTTGATTCAGCAAATATTGATTGTCTGATGTGAGCCCGGCATCATTCCTTGCTTCGGTACTTGTGGCATTTACATTTAATGCAGAAAAACAAAAACAAACTAGAAAGCCATATCATGAAATTAAGAAACAAGAAATGATGGAGTGGTAAGGAGGAAATCTGGAAGGACTTCCAGGTTTCTGCTTGGGCAGCTGGGAGGTGTGGACAATGCAAGGTGAGGAATGGCAGAGGAGGAGCAGGCTGAGGATACACAGTTTGCCTTACCTAGATAATATGAAGGGGAAATGGAATGGTAGGTTGAAAGAGACAATCGCTAGGGTAGAAATAGTAATAGCATTTTCTTCATAGGTTATTGTGAAGATTAAATTTACTTTAATCCATTTCGATTTTAGCTTAGTGCATGGTGAGAGATATAGGTCTAGTTTTAATCTTTGGCAAGTTGAAACCCAATTTTTCCAGCACCATTTATTAAAGAGGCTATCTCTCCTCCAGTGGGGGTGTTTGGCTCCTTTGTCGAAGATGAGATGGCTGAGTGTGTCTGGAGTTGTTTCTGCATCTTCTAATCTGTTCCACTGGTCCTCAAGTCTGTTTCTTTGCCAGTACCATGCTGTTTTTATCACGGTAGCTTTTGACATGGATTAAAGATCTAAATATTTTTTTAAAATACAAAATACCCTGAATTGGCTAGAACAGAGGTTAGGTAGAACCCTTGAAGACACTGGTGTAGGAAAAGATTTTATGAATGAAACCTCAGTTGCCTGTGAACTAGCACAAACAATCAACAAGTGCAATCTCTTCTTACTAAAAAGCTTCTGCACAGCAAGAGAAACCACAAACAGAGTGAAGAAACAACCTACAATGTGGGAGAAAATTTTCACCTGCTGTTCCTCAAAGGTCTACTATCTAGAATCTATGAAGAACTTAAAAAAAATCAGACCTCCCAAATTTAAAGAACCCAATCCAAAAATGGGCATCTGAAATGAACAGACATTTCTCAGACAATGAAGTAAAAGCAGCAAATAAACATATGAAAAAATGTTCAACATCACTGGTCATTTGAGAGATGGAGATGCAAACAACACTGAGATTCCACCTCACCCCAGAAAGAATGGGTGCTATCAAGAAATCAACCAATAACACATGCTGGTGGGGCTGTGGGGAAAGAGGAACCCTGCTCCACTGCTGGTGGGAGTGTCGACTGGTGCAACCACTGTGGAAATCAGTATGGAGATACCTCCAAGAACTAGGACTGGAAGTCCTATTTGACCCAGCTATTCCCCTGCTGGTTATCTTCCCAAAAGAATTAAAAGAATCATACCACAGTGATATATGTGCACCCATGTTCATAGCAGCACAGTTTGTAATAGCTAAAGGTTGGAAACAGCCCAAATGCCCTTCAACTGGAGACTTGATAAAGAAGATGTGGGTTGTTTTTTTTTTATAAATGGAGTATTACTCAGCCATAAAACATGAGAAATTAGAGACATTTATAGCTAAATGGATGCACATTGAGGCGATACTCTTAAGTGAAATAAATAGGACACGTGTAAATACTGAATAGTTTCTCTAGTGTGAGAAACAAAGTGTAAATAAGGACTAAAAGGTATAATAGATAATGTGAAATAGGAAGAAAAGGGGTAAAGGGGAAGGGAAAGTGGGAGAGGTAGGGGAAAGGAAAGAAGGGAATGGAATTAATGTGAGAAAATGAAAAAATGGAAACAAAGTCTTTGTAAATATGGAGGAATGGAAGGGTTGAAGGGAGAGCAGGGGAAGAGGGAAAAATAAGAACCAAGAGGTTATGGAAAGATGCAAATTTCCAATGATGCATGTCATTATATTGTATACCTAAAATGTACCAATAAAATAAAATTTAAAAAAAAGATTAAAGCATGAAAATTGTTTAGACCAGCACCTGGCACACCGCATATACTCTTGTTAGCTGCTATTAGTGTTATGGGAGGTGATGTGTTTTGAGCTAGAAAAAAATCTGCCTAAATTCTGGCAGTTTCACTCCCAGCTATGTGACCTTCAACAAGTCTCTTACCTTCTTTAAGTCATTTTCTTGCATGTAAGTTGAGAAGAGTATCCATATCTCTGGGTACTTTACGGGACTACTGTGATGATTAGCAATAGTAAATGAACAGCATCAGCACGGTGACTGGTTCAAGAGAAGTGCTGCTGTTCAGTGAATGCTGAGAGCCAAGTAAACTTTGAATGGTTTGGTTAGAGGTAGAAGAGCTACCATCTTGGAGAACTTGAGCCTTTAAACATACATACTAAAATGAAAGGCTTTCTAGAAAGGAGAGAAGAGTATGTCTAAAGATTCCTGAGTAATTAGCAGGGGAGGTAGTATTCGAGTAGGAAGTTGTTGGGAGGCTTGAGGAGAAAAATGAAGGCTAAGGTTTTCAAGGGAATTGGAAATGCAGCTGAGTACAGTGTTATTACAAAATTAGGGAGCAGCATTGAGTAACCAGATGAGATGAAACCATGAATTTATAGTGACACTGTTCCTCATAGTTGTATGGTTTTGTCAGTTAGTGGATTCAGAGTTGATGTTTCTGAGGATAAAGTATTTTCTGAGTAGGTTGTTGGTAACCTTTGCTACTTATGTTTCAGGAATTCACTAGAGGTAAAAGCTAGACTGAGGGTTCAGGAGTAAATGATAGATATAGAAGCTTCATTAGTGAGTATAGGTTCTTCTTTCAAACTTTGGTTAAGAAAAAAAACAGTGGAGGGGGCTAAGATGGGAAAGAGGGACTAGCAAGAAAGGACTTGTGTTTGAAGAGACAAAAAATATTTGAGTGTACATTTAAGAGAAAAGGTCCAGAGGTGAAACGAGAGGAACCAATGAGTGATCCGAACCCAGAGTGATCCTAAACTGGGCACATTCTTGGCTGCATCATAGAGCCGCTGGTGAACTTGAGATCTGTCTTCTCTGTCAGGGGGACCCATAGTTACCATTCATAACTTCATGTTCTGTGGTTATAGAGATGGCTAGAAATAGAACAAACCACATACTCTTTCATAAATAATAAGATAGGAAAAATACAACAGCAGGATATTTGATGCAAAAAAGGACAGCACTGGGTTAAGATCAATAAAAATTCAAAATCTACAAATATTGACTATGATTTTAGCAATTAGTTTCTTTGAAGTATTGTTAAAAGTATACTTAGAACTCAGTAAAGTCATGTAATCATAATAGTCCTTTCTAGATTATGTCACCAGCTCTTTTATCAGTGGTTCAGACTAATTTTAGAATAAAGGAAAGTATTTCCATTGCATGAACATTCACTGATGCTCAGCAGTAGGAATCATAAAAATCTCTGCATGTTCCTTTGGGGATAGGATGCATTCTCTGAATGTAGGAGCTGGTGTTTGTCTAGTATTTGTACCTTGACTAGTTTGATGCCATGCCCTTAATTCTAAGACATTTCAAATATAAAATCTTACTATCATAAAACTACAGGAAGTGTGAACATATGAAAACATGTAGCCCCCAAATGTCTACAGAGAATATGGTTTAAAATTATAGTGCATCTTTCCATAATGAGTAATGTTATAATCGTTGCTCTTCTTTTAAGTGTCAAATAGATTCGGGTCAGTTCCAAAAAAATCTGCGTTTAAAAAGCTATAGAAATAACTTTAGAAGACTAGTAATTGAAAAAAGTAGGAAAATATAAACATATCTCCCAGGAACCTCTTAAATCTTTTTGGCATGAAGCATATCATATAACTATTTGTTAGGCACTATGGAGCCTTACCTAGAAAAATGTACTGAATTCTCCATATGCTTTCAAAGGATTCTCAAACATCTTGGTCCACTTCTACCTAGAAAAAATGTATATGTTGGTATGACAAAATGCCAGAGTGGGTGGTTCAGACAACAAGAATTTATTTTCTCTTCGTTCTGGAGGCCATAAGTTCAAGCCCTGGGTGCTGTCAGGGTTGGCTTCTGGTAAGGACTTTCTTCCTGGCTCAAAATGTCCTCCGTACCTTGTCCTCCCGTGGTCCCTTCTCTGTGGTGTCTGGCCCTGGTGAAAGGACAGCGGTCTTCATAGATGAGGGCTTGATCCATAGGACCTCATTTAACAGAAGACCAAGGTTTAACAGTGGTTTTGAGAAATGAGAAATAGACCACTCTGCACACTGATTTTAGATCTGCTGACATGTATCAGGGCAAAATGAGCTCTCCACTCTCAAGCCTCACTTTGCAGCAGACCTTATTAGGTCTTGAGGAATAAGACCCTTACTGGTAGTTAAAAAAAAGAAGAGATGGGGCGGGGGGGGGGGGGAAGAGGAAGTAAAAAGAATTAAGATGTGTTGTGTATACATGTATCAACTCCCTACCATGACTATAATCACTATGTACTGCAAACATACTAATAAAAGTTATGTAAATACTATGTCATATTTGCCTGGCTTTGTTTTCTGCATATGTATCTTCACAAATAAAAGGTGATAGGCTAGAATGTCAGATTTGAGGTTTCTAGAACCTGAATTTTGAGTGCTCTTTCTTGTGTTATCTTCTCACATAATTTCTGTATATTACTATAAAGTTCCTTATAATGCTGCCTTACTATAAAAATTAAATTAGAAGTGTAAAACTAATGAATTATCGGAAAGGTGTTATTTTTGCATAATTCATGTTTAAGACAGGTTAATCTACTGAGGGGAGTAAAGCAGTATGTCTGATATAAATCCTGATCTTAGGACACCTACATGTTTTAGGATACATATATCATTTGCATAAATCTACTGCAGAGCATTTTCTGTTTCATATAAATAGTATAGTATGCCTTTGCCTAGAGAGGGGTTTTTTCCAGTTTTTATATTGCTTGTAATAGAGAATTTCAAATATTTGGGTCAGGTAGATTCCAGGGTAAATAGAAAAATGGACAGCCCCTTCACCCCAAACTTAGTCCCCAATAACCATAAAACCAGAGCTGATCTCCTGTGTCATTCATTGCCCTATTCCCTTACTCCCCACTCGGCCTTAAAGAAAGCACCAGGCATCATTTATTTCATCCATTAGTATTTTAGAGAACATTTCTAAGAGACAAGGATGCTTTCATTTTTTAATAAACGTGTCATGCTATTATCCCAGGAATTGTTTTACCTGAGTTTCATTAAAAAATTTAAATTTACAATCTCATGAATGTCATAAATGTTTATGAAATCACAATCCAAATGCAGTCCACCCTTTGTAATTATGTGATCTTTCCCTTAAGCCTTTTTCAGTCTCTTAAGTTCTTTCTCAATTTTTAAAAACTTTTTTTAAAGCTTTACTATATATATGTTGAAGAAGTTCTCCTCTAGAACTTTTCAGTCTGGTGTTTGCTGATATTTCCACAGTGTGAATTTAAAATGTTCCTATGCCCTCTGCCTTCCCTATAAATTGATAATTGGATTCAGAGCTCAAAGTCTGTTTAATATGGGAGCCACTGGCCACATGAGTTATTTCAAATTTAGAGTTGAATTAATTAGTATTAGACTGCACCTCTGTAGGAACATTTCCATCCTTGCAGGAGCTTCTTTTGGACAGTGTGCCACACTAGGAAAAGACTTAATCAAATTATTTCCGTGTGTGTTTGTGTGTGTGTGTGTGTGTGTGTGTGTGTCTGTGTTCATCCATTAGGAGGTACAGGCTGCCCTGTTTTTTCCTGATGTTAGCAGCTGTTGATGGTCAGTGCCTGGCTGGGTTCATTAAAGGATATAAAATGCTGGCCCTGGGAGTTGGAAATAGTCTCTTCTTCTGAGGGTGAGCCCCACAAGCTTTATGGCTGAATTAACACTTAATTGGGCCTTGACATGTCTAAACATTTGATAAGTGAAGATAGAAGGAGAAGACATTTTGTTATTGTGTTAAACAGAAAATGAAAAAACTGTGTCGAGTGTACATCCGAGTAGAGGAAATTAAAATCGACAAAGATGTAGCTCCTGAATGCCAGGATAAGGAGTCTGGCTCATTTGGAAAGGAAAATGCTGCAGTAGTGGTTTGGTGATTGCCTGTCACCTAGTTATCTTTTCTTCTTCCTAACAATGCCTTCCACCTTACTCCTAGGCTGAGGCCAGTCATCATACTTCATTTTATTTTCCTTGTCAGGGATAGGAGGTGACCTAAGGTGTGCTGACCAGACTGAATATCAAGGCTTTCTGTTGCAAGTGAAGGGACAGGAATACTATCTCTCTGGATGTGATGGCTGGAGCCGTCAGGTTGAAAGCAGAATATAGCGAGCAGAATCAACAGGAAGGGAAGCTAGATCTCTGAAATCATGCTCAAAGTCCAGACTCTCTACTTTTTCATTTACTTTTTTTAAAAACCAACTTTATTGAGGTTTAATTTACACACAGAAAAACGCACACATTTTGAGGTTGTATTTTGATGAATTTTGACAAACATGCAAACCCATGTAACACACCCCAGCAAGCTGTGGGCCATTTCCATCACCTCAGAAAGCTCTTTCATGGCCCTTGCAAGTCAGTCACCCTTACCTGCACTCCAGGTGACCACTCATCTGGTTTCTCTCTCTGTAGATTAGCATTCCCTGTGCTGAAAATCTATGTAATAGGGTCATACAGTGTGAAATCATTTGTCTGGCCTCTTCTGTTCTCTGTGTTTTTGGAATTCCTCTTTTTGATAGATTTTCTCTCACCCAGCATATGTCCATCTTGGAAAGAAACTCCTTTTGAAAGTCATGGCCTACTTTATGCTCCCACTGGCAGGTTTCAAGAGCTCCAGGGGAAGCCTGTTTCAAAACTGTTTCAGGCAGCTGGGAGTAGCACTTCCTGCAGGGATATCAAGGTGTTCCTCACACTTCCCACCCTTTCTGGTTGGAATGGCCCGCCAGCAGCGGTAACTTCCAGCTTGGAGTGTGTAACCCCTCATTGTCCAGTGGTAGTTCTCAGCCTGGCCTGATAAAGTCTTGCCTTACACATAGTGCTTTAGCATACAGCCTGAGACATGGACCCTGATACAGGTGCAGGTTTTTGTGGTGTTTTGGTTTGGTTTGGTTATGGGAGGCTCCCCCTCTCTGCTGCTGTGAACCTTCCTGCTGCCTCTGGCACTATAACCTGCAGTCCCTGTCCCCAGCTTGGCAAGATCTCCATGCTCTGCCTGGGTCCCTTCTGTGCACTGGAGTCCAGGGAATCTCTAGGCAGGAAGCCAGTGCAAGCATAGGGCCCACGTCCTTTGCTGCCTTTTTCTCAGGGACCAGTCTTGTGAGCCATGATCCAGGGTCTGAGTCATACCTCACATACCCTCCACAGATTTTAGAATGACTAACCTTGTGCAGGGAACTAAGAGATTCCTCCTTAAAGAAATACGTAAAATGTTAAAGGAAGTCCAAAGGCTAGAGAGACAGCTGACGCTTTGCTAAAAGAAATCCATTGTTACCAGAAAGAAGAGGTAGAATGGAAGAGTGGGTAACAAGCAATGAAGCGTTAGAAATAGTTAGGAAAAGCCGGATTGTAGAAAGCTTGGCAAGCCCTGTTAGGATTTTGGACTTTTTCCTTAAGTATAATAAAATGAGAGCAATCTTTTGATTTTTTTTTTTTAGTTTATATATGTATATTTATGCCTGATAATTGCTCTCACTGCAGTAGTGGAAAAGAAATTGTAGGGTGCTGAGCATGTTAATTACTTGGAGCTGACTGTTACTTTTCATGTTTTCTATATTCTTATTTTTTCCTTTTTTATAATATGAATAAAATTTTAACAATGTGATCCTATTTATAACAAATTTAGTCATTGTTAAAGTATAGAAAACAAGCCTTTCTAATTACTGTTACAGATTTTTTTCTCCAGTTTGTATGTACCCTTAAGCTCATCAGGGTTTATATGAATGCATATATGTATACATATGTATGTCTTGGTGAAACAGAGACATACCTATTTAAACTGTACATACATAATTTTAAAGTGAAAATTAGATCATACGCTAATGCTGTTAATGTAATATACATATCTGCCAAATTTAGTACATGTAGACTTATTTCATTCAGTTTATTGAATGTTTTATTAAAAGACTATCATTTATTCATTCACGTGTTGGTGTAGGTTTATTTATTTTTTTCTATTATAAAGAATTCTCCATTTTAGGGTTGAGATAGAGGCACAGAGAAGGTAGGTAGCTTGCCCTAAATTGCACACTAAGTAGTGGAGTTGGTATTAGCCTCCTGGCACTCTGTTCCGGAAGGCACAGACATAAATACTGCATTACACTATTTTTTATTTCCCCCTGCCTGTCTTTACTCTGCTTGCTGAATTGGAAAAAGATTTAATGTATAAAATACACCTAATAATAAAACTCATAGTTTTATATGCTACTTTACGGATATTAAAGACTATTGGTCAGAATTCCCACTGCTAGGACAATACCAACATCTGCAACTTAAAGGAGGAAATGGTTTATTTGGCTCCTGATTTCAGAGGTTTCAGTCCACGGTGCTCCCTTCCTGGCTACTGGAAAGAGCTCAGGAGGGAAGAAGGGAGGGAAAGACAGAGCCTGGGCCCACCTCCTAACAGCTCATTCTGCTGGGAGATAGCTCCCTGAAGGTCCAGTCACTCTCCAGGAACCACATGTCAAGGTGACAGGTCAGTCGACACAGAGACCTTAGCATCACATGTGACACACCTTGTGTTCATGGCTGTGCAGAACATAGAAGGCGTAAAGTGAAACCTTACCTGTGTCTCAAGCTCTAATTTGCACCCAGATGACTGAGGACAGGAAAGGACCTTGTTAAATTTTGATTCTGTAATCAGGGGTGCACCCCAGGGCTCCAGTACTGTCTGTGCTTGTGGTTAGCAAGGGTTGAAGCAGTTTATAATGATCTTTGGCTAACTTTGGGAGGTGTTTCACTGAATGTACTTCTTACTTTTGCTACCTATTTTTAATGAGTATGGTGTGGTGAAGAGGCGGATGGCCACTTTCTAGTAGTTTCAGTTCTACATATGTAGCATTTAACAATGCTGGGGAAAAGAAATTGTGCCTTACGTCGTGTTAGCACACAGTATGTGAGTAACTCTGATCAGGTTTATTTATATACTTGTGGCTTACACACACATTTCACCTTTCTATTCTATCATTTTTGAGAGAAACAACAGTTCTTTTCATTTTGAAGGATATAGCTGTAGTTAGCTAAAAATGTTTTATTACTATTATTTTATTATTTAGTAAAATGATATGCTTTACAGAGTTACAGAAATGAATACCTGTTCAAGGCTCTTGCCAGGTATTTTTTCAGGTGCTCAGCGGGCACGATTTCATTCATTGTTACGCCAGCGCTTGTGTCCCAGCTGCTCCAGGCGCCCTGCCCTCAGTGGGAGCAGTTCATTTGCAGGGGAGGTGCGTGCAACAGTCCAGCAGTCAGAGGTGAGAGCTGCGAAGGAAAAGCTGTGTAGTGTTTCCAACCACTAAGGAGAAATCTGTTGCACCTTATGAGTGCCTTCCAACCCGAGCCCTGCCCCCCAGCCTGTGGCACCCCTGCGCCCACTCTGAGAATTCTCTCTTTGTCGGTGGGTACCTGAGTGGTTGTGATGCCAGATCCAGCTAACAGGAGAGAGACAAAACTTTAGAGGTAATGGGCAACCTGCAAGAAAGGACAGTGGTAGTGGGAAGTAATTTATAATACCAAATAATTTTCAAAAAATGAGTGCATGAAGGAGCACTGCTCACATTCATTCAAGGCGGTAAATGAAATATCCTTAGTACTTTAAGTGGATTCTGTTAGAACCATACTTTTATTTTATTAGGCTCCATTCAATAAGTTATTTGAATGTTTCTAAGTGCTCAACTCTGGAGTGAGGTATAGAAAATCAAGGGCTTCCAAACTGGGATATAACTTTCATTGCTCTTAAACTGTTAAGAGTTGCTGGTGAGAAAAGGTTGAAGGATTTAGAAAATAGTAATTCAAGATACTATTTTTTTAAAGAAGTACCAGTATGTGTGGCCCTGGAGGTAATTACACTATAGCCCTGGCTGATTGTCCTTGCTGTAAGAAAAATGCTGTGTTTTTGTTTTGTTTTGTTTGGCAGGTACCATCAACCAGAACTGTAGGTTCAACTCAATCTTAGAGGGAAACATTGTCACAAACATTAGCTTTAAACAAATACAATCGAAAGAACACAGTTCCCAGGGCCCAGTTCCCTCACATTCCCTGTCTCACCCTTGCACTGCTTCATGTAACCCTAACCCCATGTGCACTGAGCAGCAGCTTCACCCTCAAGCCCCTTTGCGCAGCAGCTTTGAGGAGTGAAAAGGCAGGGGGTGTGTGTGTGCCCTGGACTGGACAGAAGAACTGAAAACATGAGCAGACAGGCTCAAAGTAGTGACCTGCTGATGAGGACAGGGGTGGGGTCATCAGGAGTAAAGACACAAATATAACACGTTGTCACTGAAGCTGTGACAAAAGAACAAAAGGGAAAAAATGAGAGAGGAATTTATGAAGAGAAAGGTAAAGTCAGAGCACTAGAAAGAGCAAGTTTTAAAGCCAGACATGACTAGGAATCCAGTGATAGAAAACAAGTTAATAACTTCTGGGTGGGAAAGGTAAGATCACTAAACAAGAGAAATGCTATTTTGAGACATGCTTCTCTCTCTTCTGGTAGTAGTATGAAGTTCACCTTTGATTACAGTTAGAAGTTCTTTCTGCATTGTGATTTTCAAAATGTTTCATTTTTCCCTACTATTATGATTTGGGGTTTTGTAGTATTTCAAAGATTACTATAGAAATTTTAATTTAGTTTCTGAATATTAAATGTAGTTCTGTGTAGCTGTTTTTCTTTTAAAGAACAATCTGAAACTTTATAAATTTTATCTTGGAAATTAGTTTATTCATTATGTTTAATTTTAGGAAGTGGCGCTCTTGCAGAACATTCTGAAAATGTGCATATTTCAGGAGTGTCAACTGGTAAGTCATTTTTTGTAATGTTTAAATTTCATGCATGACTTACATGGTAAATATTGAAAGCTACCTGGTATCTTACAAAGTGCTATTTGGCTGTAAGAACTATTACTGCTTTCTGCAGCATGTAATAAGGAATGAAATACCTGGAACACAGAGAAATGCTCATAAGATAAAAATGATACTTGCATGCCTGTGGATTGATTGTACTTTTCCAAACATTCTGCATAGTTTTTTATATAAACATTTAACCAACAGAAAAGTTAAGCACAAGTTCAGTTAGTATTTTCTTTCCATATGAAGTTATGTGAATTGAAATTTGCTAAAAGGTAATTTTGAAGGCTATCCCTGGGATTCAGAGCTTAGAAATTAAGTGTTTTGCTTAATTTTTAGATTAGAATACTGCTCTACATAAAACTGTTGTACTTGAGTGCACAGTTTATTTGCTACTAAAACCAAGCCAAGAACATACTTATGTCCATGAAATTCAGAAACTCGTTGAGGTAAATGCATTTTTTCACTCATCTATGATTTTATAACTTAATTACTTAAAGGTCCCTTTCCAATTAAATTTCCATTCTTAGATGACTTCCGTCCACAACTCTGTTACCATATTTGCTACAGCAAATATTGGAAAATATGAAAATATTTATTTTTTGCCTGCCCTGAAATTGTTTGTTACTATCAGTAACTAATTATTAAAGTTTATTTCCCTATATTCTTAAGTTTTATGTGATTAAAAATTGTGCTTGGTTTATTTATCAACCTATTAATTTGATTACAAATCTTAATATTTGATTTTTCCTCACTCATCTTTTGTGTCTGACTTCATATTCAGAAAGTTAGTAGACTTATCACATACTTACGGGTCCGGATGCACTCGTCAAACACATCAAGAAGCCTGGTTTTCCTGAAAATAGTAACACATGCCTCTGTAGCCTCTGTTAATTCTTTCACATTTGGTCTTTACTTTTTGCATATGCATACAAATGGCACATAATTATATACCTGAGGTAAAACTAAGGTTATTCTAAAGATGACCTTGTATCCTTTAACTTTGTATTTTGAGTAACTAATGAAAACGACGATACTTTTCCAAGTTACAACTTATCAAGTGAAATTGTTTACATGCATTTTAATTTATACAACTAAAAGATTACTGTCTAATTAGGTGATTTTCAAGATTTTTGGTCTCAGGACCAAAATTGTGGGGGCCTCTTAGTCTTTTAAGGCTGCCATAACAGAAATGCTCATGAGTGGCATAAATAACATGCAGAATTCCTCGCAGTTCAGGAGCCTGAAGCCCAAGATCAAGGCGCTGGCAGGATAGGGTGGTTCCTGCAGAGTCTGTCCTGGCTTAGTGGGGACCACCTCACCGTGGCCTCACTGACCATTCTGTGAGCTCAGAGAAAGAGGAGGAGGCTGTCTTTTCTTATGTGGACACTGATTCTGCTGGATGGGAACCTTACCGCCTTACTCTGTGTCTATTACAATTTTTTTTTTAATTGTAAAAAATACTCTGTTTCCAAATGCTGTCACATTGGGAGTTAGGTCTTCAGCGTGTAAGTTTTGACAGGGAGTAAATCATAACATGACATGAAGAGTTTCTGCTTATGTAGGGCTGTCACTACCATATTTGCTGTATTAAATCCAGAGCTGAAATCATTTACATTTAAAGAGATTATTCATGTTAGTAGATTAGTATCAACTGTATTTGTATCTTTCTCTTTGCTTTTTCCCCCCTTTTCTTCCTTCTCTTGTTTTAAATATTGTATATTATTCACTTTAAAAAAGAAAAATGAGAAATTATCTTCAAACTTACAAGTTCATTGTAA
Organism: Heterocephalus glaber; assembly: GCF_000247695.1. The sequence continues at coordinate 20,726,710 of NW_004624763.1, read as the reverse complement.
AGTAGCAGTGATAAACCAGTTGCAACTTACGTCAATAACATAGTTTTATGAAAAATAAGTTTTCCAAATTAAGAACATCAATAAAGGATATCATTGTAATTTTATGGTCTTTAATGATTAACTTTAGAAAAGAACTGCATTCTCACATCTGTTTCAACATGTGTCATTTGCAGCATGTTTTGTTTGACATAGGTAAAGGTAGTCCAGCTGCTGTGTAATTGGAAAAGGAAGGAGTGTTTGAATGACTTTTCCCAGGTAGTTGTGAATATTCTTTTGTGATACTGTACCAAATTTCATCAAGTGGTAGTTAAAAGGTCCATTGCAAAGCGGAATCTGAAACCAGATCAGTGAACTTTTTGTACTCTGTTACACTAAAACCCACTTGGCTTTTCTATTTTCTTCTTGTCTGTGATTTTATAATATGCATTAATCATTTGGAAAATACTGATTTGCTGAGTCAGGCAGATTTAATATGGACTGTGCAAAGCAATAAATGTTGGACAGATCCAATATCTGCTCAAATTCTGAATTTTGCATCCACTCAGTATTAGATTATACTTTTATCTGTTTGCTTGAGATCAAACTACTGGGCTCTTCTTGAGCATTTATATGAGTCAAATTCCTATTTGAAAAATCAGAAATTCACTTTAAATTATGTAAAAGATGTTTTATAATTTTAAACTTTTGTCCCTTACGAATTTCAGACATCTACTTAGAAATATGTATTAGTTTGCTAGGCCTTCATAACAGAGCACCACAGAAAAAGCAACATAAATGTATTTGCTCATGATTCTGGAAGCTGGAAGTGCAAGATCAGGCTGTCAGAGGCTTTGGCTTCTTTGCCTTCTCTCTGTTTTGCAGCCGACTATCCTACTATGCTTCCCCTGGCCTCTCTCTTACCTGTGTTCTGATCTCTTCTAAACCGACCCGTCATGCTGGATGAGGGCCCACCGATGTGGCCTCATTTTAATTTAAGCTCCCCCATTAAAAACCCTCTCTCTAATTACAGTTACATCACAAAGTGCTGGTATTAAGACTTTAATAAGTGGGACTTTTGAGGGTGACGGAATGTCAGCTAGTAACAAAATTTCGGCTAGTAACAAAATGTTTGCTTTAATTAAGTATATCTAGAAACAATAAAACTACATTCAGAGTGTGATCAGTGGTAGATCACTTTCTTAGCACATGAGGCCCCAAGTTCAACCCTCACCTCTGGAAAAACTAAAAACAAAACATCATTTAAGAAGTCAGTGAAACCTTATTAAGGGATTATTATATTTTCTGATGGCTGCTCTTACAAAATCATTCTTCTGTGGAGTGAAAAGAATAATGCATGAAATTTATTCCAGTTCCACCATTTTTAAAAATGGATACTGTCTCAGAGGTGCTTTTGGGTACAGAGATTTATTGTATTTTTTCTTTGGCTGGTGTGGAACTATAAACATATAATGTTTAATATGGTACAAGTGGATTATCTCTTACCTAGAATGGAAGATTTTGAATGTTTTTGAACTTTGGAATATTACATAAACTTTATTGGTTGAGTATCATCTATCCAAAAATCTGAAATCCAAAATGCTTAAAATACAAAACTTTTTGAGCATCGCGTCAGCACTCAAGAACTTAGATTTTGGATGTCAGCTTTATAATTTCTGAAATCCTTCTGTTGCCTGAAGAAGTGAGGATTCCTTCAGTGCCGATGTACATGGGAACCAGACTTTGGGTGAGTGGGTGAGTAGGGTCTGCTTTCCTCTGCGACCAGCCAGCAAGGGAATGGTGAGTGCCTGCTCTTCCTCCCCTGCCGCTCTCTGTGCTGGTGCTCAGGGCCCTGCTGCACTCACCTGCACACTGGGAAGTCTGCTGACAACTTCAGCGGGGATGTAACTAGTCTACAATTGGTCATCAGGTAATTGATTGTCCAAACCAAGATGCTTTGAAAGTGAGAGCATGCTATTTTTAAATTACATTGTCACCAGCGACAAAACCAGGAGTGTCTTAGGCAAATCAGAAGTAGTCATCATTTACTCATTTTACTTCATTTTACTCTGCATGTTTTAAAGCACTTGGTTAGGGCCTTGTGTCAAGAAGGGCAGGAGTAATCACTGAGTAAAATACTCTTGTTTCACAGAACCTGCTGGATGGAGGATTAAGAATGTGCACATGCACCTGCAGTGTGGTCTTAATGCAGTTAACCCTATGGCGATAATGACCAGATTAAGCTAGATAACAAATTTATAAAAAGTATAGTTACAATGTCTAGTGAATGATTTAATATTTTGAATGATTTAATATTTTGTTATTTTCCTAAGAAATAGTACCAAGTGCTTCATTTTGTTTACTCCGGCAATTTGGGGGAAATTTATTAATTTCTGATTGATTATATAGTTTGGGTTCCCATCCTTAAAACACATTGTTCTGTTCTATTCGCTCCTGTCCTCTTCCTCCTTAAATCCTTGCCAAGAGAAATAAGTCTACCCGTTTTCTGGTTGTTATGCTACAGGTTGGAATAAGAAATCTTAAATTGTCAAAAATGATATCTAGTAAATATGAAATGGGAAAAAACTATTGAATAAAATCTTATTTTTAATATTTTTCTTTAAAACTTTTCATGGGCCAGAATTTTAAATCCTCTTCCACGATAGAGAAATGAGAAAAGACAAATGGTATTTTTATAAATCTAATATGTAAAAATCATGAAATTATAGAAACTTATCAAAGAATTTAATTGTGTTTATGAGTGGGATGATTATTTTAATGTTTAAAAAATAAGTTTAAATTACATGTTATGTTCTTTTTTAAATGTTCTAAATTTTTTAAATAGCTAAATTATTACTTATATGCTACATGGAATGAAACATATTTTAGGCTGGTTGATTTATAACAAGACCTTTGCATGCATTAACAAATATATTTGATTTTTTAAAATTCATCTACTTTAAATTGAATTTACCCTGTAATTCATATTGCCTTGAATCAATACTTGATTATGCTTTCTCTACTCTTGATTACTTCTAAATTACATTTGTTTTCACAAATTCTGTTTATACATTATAAAAGTTTCACTAAACATTTAGAAAAACTTAAAAACCATTAACCCTACCCTCTTACTTTAATTACTAATATTATAATTTCATTTGTCATCTGCATACCATAAAAAGTTGTATACTCATTTGAATTATAATTTTATCTCCTGCCCTTTCTATTTAACATTTTATAGAATACATTTTATTTTTGTTAGTGTTTGTGTACATTATTTTAATGCCTGCATAAAATTCTCTCAAGTGGCTATTTTATAATTAATATTTTTATATATGTCAGTGTTTCCAGTGAGTTTTCCCTGGTCTGGATCATGCTACTAATGTATATCTAGCTTTTTTAATTTCTAAGAATATTTCCTTAGTACAAATTTTCAGAAGTAGAATTTTGTATCAAAGGTCATAAATAATTTAATGACTCTAGAAACCTTTTGACAGATTGTTTTCGAAAAGAGTTGTGCTAGTTTACACAGCTGTTTGCAGTGTATGAGAGTATTTGCTTTGGATGAGATCATGTTTTTCTTTGTTTTTTTCCCCTTACCATATTTCTGTTAATGTCCCAATCTTTTATTTTCCCCACTCTGTTAAAAGAGAAAGTGTTACTTCTCTTTCTGATTCATGGCCCAGGGTTGAGATAGTCTTTCCTTTTATTTAGGTAAAATCCAGCCTAAACTGTAGAAATATTTTCCGGATGTTAATAGGAACAGATACTGGGGCTTGCCTCTTTCTCAGTAGAAGGTTTTGTTTTTACCTGTGAGGATTAACATGTTATTCCCAGTTCACTGATAAAGCTTCTGAATGATCCTACCTTTTAACCTCCATGGTTGAAAGGTCTTAACTGAAGGTAGCTTGATCTTGAGTCTGCATTTGGAATCTTTAATCAGGCAAAGCTGACATTTCTAAGACTTGAAAAAGAATATTACTTAGGAAGTTCCTTAATCCTTGTCATATTAATGGAATTAGCAGAGTACGCCTTGAAGTAGTTTTTAAGCATTGTTCTCTATTCAATGAGAATTTTATTCTATTACAGTCCTTACCTTTTCTTGCTTTTGTGCATTTGCATTTTATAGTTACCATTGTAGAGCTTAACAGCCTACCACACTGCTGGCCACAAAGCTTCTTACAGCTCATCATTCAGTTCTGGACTTTTTAAATCAGGACACATTTTCCAAATTGTAGTTGATTTGCTTACAGATCAGTTAGCAACATTTTGTAATGATATAGACTCGCTAGAGCAACATAGTAAGATGCTTCTGTTTTTAACCACAGCTTGAAGTTTGAATGTTATAACTTGGTATTTTTAAGTCTCCCAGGAAGAACATCTAGTCTATTAAAACTTTTATTCTTCTAGAATTTTTAAGATCTTCTTAGTAAGAAATCTGAACAGAAATCTTAATAATTATTTGGTAAGTTTGTAGTTGATTTTTTTAGTTTTTTAAAATTAATTTTATTGGTACGTTTTAGGTATACAATATAATGACATTCATTGTTGGGAATTTGCACCTTTACATAATCTATCTTGGTTCTTATTTTCCTCCCCTCCCTTCAACCCCTGCACCCTATAGTTGATTTTTAAATGTAGAAAAGTTACATCAGTAAACAGTAGGTCAAGTGAATATTGGCACCTTACATATGGGATTTTAATATTTTTTATAATTATTCAATCAAGCACCCCACCCTCTTGCTAAAGTTATTAAAAAGAAATTTATTGGTTCTTTTGCCCTATGCTACATAAAATCTTTTTCTATTTCCAAATGAAGAAAAGAAAGAAAGCATATAAACCCAGAAACTGTCCTTCAAGTCAAGAAAGTGAGTGGGGCTACAAGACAGTATTTTTTTTTTTTTTTTGGTACCAGGGATCGAACTTGGGTCCTTGTGCTTGCGAGGCAGGCGGTGGAACCACTGAGCTAAATCCCCGGCCCAAGACAGTATACTTTTTAAAGAACAACACATGTTGGTATAAGTTACTACTAATGTTCAAAGTCATTGCCTACCTTCAGAGAGTTTATTCATGAGCTGCTTCAGCTTTTGGAGTAAAGCATTGCCCCTACATTTTAGACAGAAAAGCAATACTCGTATTGTAATTTTAATATTATAAACAATATAATTTAATTTTATTGATAATGTTTTATTATACAATAATATTTTCTATGAAACATCTCATAATCAGTGTTTATATATTATCGAATACTTATTGAAGTTGTATATTTGTAACAGGATTATTATATATGTGTATAACATTGGTATAATAAACAGTCCATAAAGTCAGTATTAAAGCCGTGCACCTGAGTACTTGGACCATGAAGAGAACCAGTTATATCTGGGGAGTGTATGATACTTGGGTGGTGGACGTGAAACTGCTGGATGTCAGCCTCCTGTCCACTGAGTGAGCCACACCCAGTGCACCTGTAAAAGCGATTTACATTTAAGTGTTTTAACATTTCCTTTTCCAGTGTAACACTTTGAAAGAATCCTTCAAAGTGTGCTTAGTTGGGCCTGGTATTTAGCTCAGTGGTTCTGACGCCTGCTGCGCAAGCACAAGGTCCCAAGTTCAATCCCCAGTACCAAAAACAAACAAAAACAAAGTGTGCTTAGTTACCTTGCCAAGGCACGGGTTTGCCTTGCAAGCACTGTGCAGCCCTGTAGCGGGTGCTGTAGTTTGGATAAGTGTCCCCCAAAGGCATGTGTGTTGATGCCTTGTCCCCAGGACAGTGCTCTGGAGAGGCTGTGGACCCTTGAAGAGGTGAGGACAGGTGGGACATCCTGGGGTCGCTGGAGCACACCCATGGAGCAGCCTGGTTACTTCCAGGTAGCCCCTTTTATTGTTTGTTCTGGACATTAGTGACCTTCAAGAAACCAAAGAAATATCTACCTTGATTAGAGCTAATGGCCAACTAAAATTCTGTGGTCCTTAGAGCATCACTTAGAATGATAGGAATAACTCCTTCGCTGAATTCATTTCTTGCTGCATTAATGCAGTTACTCATGTAAATTATAAACAGCGGGATGCAGGATTTCCTACCTGCCATAGCAACATGCCATTGCTAGTAATTAGTTTCAGAGTAACAAGAGTCCTGACTGAAAAAAATAGATTAATGCATTGTTTTTTTCTGCTTATACTGATAGATACCTTTTAAACTATATTAAAAACTTCCCCATCTTAGACTGCTAAGTGCTGCTATTAGATTGCTAGTGATTATTTCCATGAAAGGAGAACTTCAGTTTTTCTGACTTGAGGGTCTGGAGATTGAACCCAGGGCTTCCTGCATGCTAAGCAAGAGCTCTCCCACTGAGGTATGTCCCCACCCCTTCTGGCTTTTTAAAAAGAATAAAAGAATGAAATTCAGAGTAATTTTTAGGAGCTCCTCCACATGTCCAATCTTGGTTTCCTTCTGATTCTGCCCATCTTCAGAGTCATGACTGTTGTGACACGTCTGTTATGAAAAGTTCGGCTCAGGAGTCTAGATGACAAAGGGTCAAATAATCACGATACTAGGTATGGGGACCAGAGCCAGTCACAGTGGAAGAGGAGGACTTTCAGAGTGAAGTCATTTCTCCCTAGCCATAGGCTGACAGAGGGCTGCTCTAGCACTTTAATTTCTTCCATCTTACAGATCTCAACATTCAATTGGTCACCAGCCTGTATTCTCAGTGATCTATAGACTCTTTGTGTCAGCATGCTTGCTCCCTAAACTCTGTCCCATATTAATATCTTTGAGAATAGTACCACCATTTGTTAGTTACTGTTTTCCCCCTCTCACTATTCCTTTTTAAAAACTCTTCTTCAGCCTTCACTTAATCCCTTCATTCTAATATTGTCTTCCATGCCCTAAGCATCTTACCCTTAATTAGCTATGTGTGCATTACTATCCATAAAGATAGTTTTAGGATGCTGTGCTGTTACCTTTCCATTGCTACGACAAACTATATGAGATCGTCAGTCTATAAGGAAGAAAGATTGATTTGCCCCATCATTTCAGGACTTTCAGCCCATAACCCCTTGGCTGTGTGGCTTTGGGCCTGTGCCAAGGCAGTACATCATAGCAGAGGAAATTGCTCACCTCGTGATGACCAGGAAGCAGGAGACAGGAAGGGGCCACAGCCCCGATGTCCCTTAGCATCTGTCCCACAACCAAACTGCGTTCCTATGGGCTGTGCCTCCTAAAGGCTCCCCACCTCCAGTAGTGCCCTCCACTGATGGCCACTGAGCCTTTGGCACATGCACCTCTGGGAAGGCTTAAGGTCCAAATCACAGCAGGTGCTGTTTGTCAGATCTTTCAGTTCAAAGAAACTAAGAAGTGCTTTAGTCCTGCCTGCTGTCCCTAGATAGAGTTCTAGCAAATAGGAGACCGTCTTCAGAAGCCTTACAACTAAGTATCCCCCTTTTCTGTTACTTATCACAGATTTTATACCACTTTTCTCCATGTTAACATAGGACAGATGTTTTATTCAGAGTAGATCACTTTGTCACTATTGGAATGCTGTGGAAGCAAATCCTTCCACCCCCTTGAACATTCCTCCACGCACCTTGGCATACCTTTGGTGCCGAAGATGCAGTTGCCAGAGGCTGCTGTCCACATGCCTTCCCAGCTGTGACACTAGTTTTTCTGTGATCTTAGGAAAATTACTCTATTTCCCTGTGCCTCTTGTTTTTCCCACCTGTTAAATAGAGTTGATACTGGTAAGAGTTGAATGAGAAAAGAGAATAAAGAAGCACCTGACAGGTGATAGGGCTCAGTAGATGTTGCCTAGTTTTTAACCCAATCATCAGCCATGGGGTCTGCAGGCCCCACTGTGTCTCATTTCAATGTTATTCACAGGTCTTGAAGTCATGCACCATAAACTTCTAACCTGCCAGGTACCTCCTCCTCAGCCCTGTGTACCAGGCCTTTTAGGTTTTCTGACTGCTGCTGTTCTCCTGCATGCACAGTGGGTCCCAGATAGTCTGATCCGTGCTGATCTTAACCAGACCCGCCCTTCCCCGTGTCCCAGTGCGTCTTACTGTCTGCACGTGTGTGCAGCACCTCCAGTGTGTTGCGGGACTGACCGCACACTCATTCTCACTCCCCTCCCACGTGGCCGTTTGACAGTCAGCCTGTGCTTACTGATTTTCAGAGGTGGTATTTTTAAAGTACATTTCTTTCCATTGGAAGTAAAGCTGCCTTACTAGTATTTTAAACACTTGAATTTGCTTTTGTATTCATCATCCAAGATGGAATTAATATTTATAAGATCTGTACTCTGAAAAATTAGATGGCCAAATGATATTGTCCACTGTTAGCTATAAATTTTACCCTTTGCTTGTAAGCAGGATGAGCATGCTTTTATTTACTGTGAAATTTTAAGTAAAATTCTGTCAAAACAGGAGATTCTACATTTCTTTTCAGCTGTCTCTTTGCCGCACCAGTTTCTCTGTCCATGGATGAGCACTGCAGAGTGGTCTTTACAGAAGAGCTTGGATTGAGCCCCTCCTCCTGTGTCAGTCTACCTTGGCTTGACTAACGTCTCCTGTAACCGAGTTGTTACATTCTTCTAAGTAGTTTGGAATGTGCTTTTATACACTCTGGCTATCTCTACTTCTGTTCTATGAAAGAAATTCTTTGTTCTTATGCAAATATAACCCTCCCTGTTCTGTGCTTATGTAATTTTTTTGGCAAGGCTTTATTCTGTTTTGTACCACATATTTAATTTCACATGTGACATTTTGATTAAAATTACTGTGAATATGCATTATATCATTTAGTGCTGTGTTGTCTTTTATGTTGTCATAATAATTGTTTCTTGGATTCAGTTAATAATCATATATCATTGTTTCTAAAGTATAATTTCCATGAAAGTAAAAATTCTCTTTACTTCTGTGTGCCCTTTATATTTGTTACCAAATTAGGTGGTCAGTGGACATAGCTGGCTTTTACTTCTTTTTTATTTTTTTGGTACCGGGGATGGAACTCGGGTCCTTGCGCTTGAGCAGCAGGCAGCGAAATCACTGAGCTAAATCCCCGGCCCTTTACTTCTATTTTAGTTTTGTGATTTATTAAAACCAAAGGCACACTGATTTCCTGTTAGTCTCAACTGCTTTTTGCCATAAAGTGTCACTGTGTCAGTTGAAAAGAAACTCAGTTTTTCATCCATGGAACAGGAAATTATTCCTTTTATTTTATAAGTAGTTCAGCTCTAATCATAGATATCTGTGCCTACTTCTTTTTTCCCAGGTTTTACAAATCATAAAATCTGAAGTTGGAGGGCAGTTTGGCAGTATTTTGAAGTGATCATCTCTTTTCGTGTGTCCTCGTGATAGAGGTTGTTTGAACACATCCGATTATTTTTAATGATCGTTTTTTAAAAATAGGCTTGATGGGGCCGGGGATTTAGCTCAGTGGTTTCGCCGCCTGCTCCGTAAGCACAAGGACCTGAGTTCGATCCCCGGTACAAAAAAAAAAATAAGCTTGATGCATTATTCTTGTTTTAAAACTAGTTCTGTAATTTTCTTTGGAATTATCAAAATATCAGATAGGCATGGAAAAGTCTTTATTTCTTAATCAGCTGTTCCATTTTCTAAACCATACAGTGAGATCTTTGCATTTTAAACCAGGAAACTAATATCAAAATTTTATTAAATCCATCAGAGAATCTCTATCTGTTCATTCTTTAGTAACTTTTCTTTCTTAATTGATAGGATACATAATAAAAACAGTATGTATTTAATATACCTTTCTAGTGTACCTTAACCACTAGCATTAGTGGTATTACTGTCTTTTTAATTTCCATTCCAGATGTCCTGTACACGATAGCCACTACAGATTGAAGGGGATAGGGCTGTTAGTTTATAACTCAGTCATTATGCCTATAAAGAAGATTCTGTCCAGTAGGAAAGGCACTATCTTTTTAAACATTTAGAACCACTTCAATGTGGGAGTTTCTTTCTTGAATTAGTGGAAAATTTATAAAAGTTATAGATGTGTATCATCATCATTAAAAATAGTTAAATTTTTGTGTATATCCAAAAATAACTGAGCAAAGTACATTAAATAGTTTTCTTGGCAGATGTTTGTATTCTAAGAACAACCTGTTGGAACTTGTAATTAAGAGTGATATTAAGGATCCAAAATGAACAAGGACTAAAATATAGTTATTTCTGACATAATTCCATATATGTTTTCCTGGAATCTTCATATCTTTCAAAATCAGACACTGAGAGGGCTTTTGTGAGAAGGAGTGTCAGCACAGACCACTTACAAATACATAATGTTCTAAGTCGAGCAGTAAAGGAAGCATTAATCTGAACACTAGCAGTCGGATATCCACTGACACTGACAACTAGAATCATCCATACTTTACAGCCATGTATGCTCAGGTTCATACTTCTCCCCCTAAAGACATTTACCTCTAACAAAGCCTAATCATAACCAGAACCAGAAATACAATTCCAACTTATGTTTCGTCAGTGAGGTGTTTTGTTTTCATATAAAGTAACATCTTCACATCTCCATCTGCACTTACAGTTTCCCAGAATATCTGAATATAGGAGAAAGCTAGGCACGCCACTAAGGCAGGGAAGTGACCACTTCTTGCAGTAGAGGAAGGCATTTCTGTAGGATTGTTACGTGTTTCCATAATTGCAGGCACTCCTACCTCTGGTCATTTCAAATCATTTAGCATACTGGGAATAAAGACTATTTTGCAGTATACTGGCAAGATTCTTCCATTTGTCAATTACATATAAACTAATTTTTGCTAGAGAATTAACTAGACCATAGCTAAAATAATTATATATGAGCAATAGAGAAGGCATGGATAGAATGAATGTGAATAAAAGAGGGTCAGACTTGATGTACCATAAAGTGGGAGTATTGTCAAAATCTAGGAAGGTGAAGTTCAAACCAGCAAAATGGCATAAACATGCTGTTTTTAAACATTATTTCCTGAAGTTTTTTGAGTATGCATTCCAACCCCACCCTTACCCTGCCTTCCATTCTTGTTAGATAGCAAATCAGTCCTTGCACAATGTCTCCTCCCTCGGCTCCTGGTGCCCAGAGGGTTATACAATCGCTGCCCTCTTCCCTGAGCCAGGACACAGCCCAAGTCCCCATCTCAGCTCAGCCTCTGGGCTCTGCTGTCTGCCGGGCTGAGGCACATCATATGGTGCCATTTAACAACTGCTGACCCTAGTCCCAGCATGTGATAAGTCCTTGCAGAAACAATTCAGCCCTTAAATGCTCCCTTCTCGAGGTAGTGTTTTAACCCTCACATTTATCCTCAGATTACTAATCCTCATATTTTATCAAATTGATCACAGTAAACCATTTCAGATTTTTTTAAAGATGTAGAGTAACAGTAGTATAAATATAATAAACTGAGACAAAATGAAAATAGGTCAGTTCAGGTCAGGTACTGAAGCTGAAATCTTAAGAATTGGGATGAAGAAGTCACTTAGAAGAGACTGAAATAATGAAAAAAAAAAGACTTGGAAAAGCCAGGTGGAAGACTGGGACACAGAGTGGATACTGACACATGCCTTGATTGTCTTAGCAGGTGATGAGGTCATTTCTGGCTTGGAAATTTCCACCCTTTGTCACTATGAGGTCTTGCTTCATTTCCTTTCCTGTTCTTGAAGATCCTTGAAATTGCCTGTGGGATTCTTAAAGTCAATTTCCTTTTCTTTAACTGCCTTTTCCCTCAGCCAAAAGTTGCTGAAGCCATTAAAGACTGAACATGGAATAAAGAGAAGGATTTGGGAGAAACACTGTTCTCAGCATACTGAATTTCGGGTTGGAGTGTCCACTGCACATTTGACTACGCCAAGGAGATTTTTAAGCCTGTGACCATAGAGTGTAGTTGAAATTATAGGAGAGGATGAGATCTTGCATCTTGAGGGAGGAGGAAAAGGCTCATGAGTGACGCAAGGAGAGCACCAGAGCAGGGACCAGCTAAGCAAAGGAGAGCCAGCATGAGACCTGCAGGGGGAGAGCCAGGGTGGTTAACAGAGGACGGAATGCCACTGCCACATGCTCCAGAAAGGTCAAGTGCCTTGGAGAAAAGGCACACTGGACTTTGCCCTGAGGTCCCTGATGGCCTTCACCTGGTTTCTGTGGCGATAAGGGAAGAATTAGGCTTCTGTAGGTCAAGGAGAAATTGTGAGCCAGGGACTGAAGAGCACACTGGTGCATCCTGATGAGCTTTTGGAAATAGGGCAGAAATCCATCATGATGATAGAGGAGAGGTGCGTGACTGGCGGCTGAACTAGACCTTGGGGTTGGTCAGATAACAAATATATCTTAACATGTGAAGGACCCAGCAAGTTTGAGTGGTCTACAGGGTGGCAAAACCAGTAAGCGGCACATGGAACAGACGGTGGCTAGGACTCTGATTCCACATCTCCCAGCATGTGGAGATGGACTCTTATCCAAACAGGATAAGATGAACAGGAAGTGTCATGGTTTCTTTGGCAACTGAATTTCTTCTTTCTCATAGAGGAGAATATGTTTGTGATGAAGTATATTTACCCGCATAGCCATTGCATTGCACTTGCAAAAATGTGCTAATTAAAAAGACACTGGATCACCAGGTCTGATGTTCACTCCTGTAACCCTAGGTCCTCCAGAGGCTGAGGCAGGAGGGTCACAAGACTGAGCAATTTAGTGAGACCCAATCTCAAAATAAAAAATTAAACAGGGTTGGGGATGTAGCTCAGCTCCCCATGAGTTCAACCTCTAGTAATGTTGAAAGAAACAAAAGCTACTGAGTTACCGTAAAGGATGATAAATATTTTTAGTAGATATATATGTTTGACCTGATTTATGTACTATAATATTCTGTACCATATACATGTTTCAAAGCATTACATTGTATGCCATTTATATATAATTTTTATGTTTTATATATCAAAGAAATCATTTTTTAAAACTGCAGAGCAGAATGCCGAATTTAGCCATGTTACAAATGTGGAAAATCAAATCAGTGTATGAATTTCATAAGAAATTCAGGGAGAAGCTTTGATACTGTAGTTTTATTTTTTATTAGCAAGAATCATTAATATTTTTAAATAATGTTAAAAATACCTATGGAACTAGAAATTTAAGGTAGTGAATCTTAAAATAACCATTCTTATTTATAGTGATATGTCTCATCCTTGGGCAGCTGCATGTAAATATACAATATTTACATGCATTTTTTAGTATCATACCAGAATTTAACCTTAGTTTTTGGTATATAAGAGCACCACCTATGGATTTCTTCTATAGTATTTGAGAAATTCTTCTTAAAAAGAAAACTAATAAAAACCTAATAAAGTTTGTTCTAGTTTTTTCCTTGCAATTAATCTGTCATTTATGTAAAGGTTAACAATTTTCTGCTTTGTCATGGAATACTCTCACCTAGATTTTTGCTGAATTTCACAGCTGTTAAGTCAGCTAATAAGTATTTGAGTATTTACATGGCAGTATCAACTCGAAGTTGTATTATGCTGTTTAATGCAGATGAATTTTTAAAGAAAATAAACACTTGTCCATATTTGGGGGAATAGTTCCCCATACTGTAATTATTTTTGCATGTTTATTTATATCTTCATGAACTTAAGAGACCTTCCCAGAACACTTTGGTAAGAGATAATGAAAAAGATCCTATAAATGATCTAGGGTATCTTTTTATTAAATTATTGTGATAATAACTCAGAGCAAAGTAGAAACAAAACTGGCAACTTAGAAATTTAATCTTTTTCTAAAACACTCATTAAAATTGACATTTTTCTTGTAAGGGAAATTTAATGAAACAGCAACAACAGAAAAATGGAAATTTTGGCTGCTTGGGCAGTGAGATGAACTTAGAGCTGGGACTCTCCGTACTCTGAGGGCTACCCAGGCTGAGGTCAGCTCCTGTCAGGCTTGAGCAAGTTGTCCACAGCAGGGTGTTTAATTTAAAGCCTGGATTGAAGGTTTGCTTCAGAGAATGAGAGCTGGACTGAAGAAGTAAGGACTGACTTTAAGCAGTATACCTTACTTTATTTTGGTCATTGTGGCTAAGGTTTTTTAAAGTATGTAGTATATTTTCTAACGTAATTAAATTGAACAGACTATATAAGTCTGTTACAAAAAAAAATTTTTTTCCAAATTACAATTATAATTATATTTGACTCCCTACAAGTTGAGTTATTCGATTTCTAAACTAATATCAGGACTCAAAAAGCATGAGCATCGGGCCATATTTTGTATGAGCCACTTTGTTGACACTGGCCGTTTACCTGACAGCTCTTGATAGGTCTGTGTGATAATTGGGTGATTATTATGACAGCCTTCTCTTGTCATGTGGAAAACAGGCAGTAAGGTGCCTATTCTGAGCACTCATGGGTCTGAGTTCAATAGGTAGTTTTTTTATTATTCTAAAGATCTCTTCAGCACCTCTGGTAACTGTTTATGTATGCCTGACAGCTACTCTCCATTTCTAATCTGTTGCTTCTAATCTGCTGTTACATTAAACATTGAGTGCTCTAATTTGTTGAAATTGTGTTAAAAAAAAAAGATTCTATGATTTGAAATTCTAGTTGAAGGCTTAAGCATTCATCATGTTGTTGTTTGTAGTACAGGAACTTTATTTTTAATTGAGGGAGAATAAATTGATATCGCTAAATTCTCTAGAGATAAAATATTTACTATATTGCAGTGAGATTCAAGATAATACAAGGAGAATGATCCAGGAAAGTATTGGTATTAGTTTCAATTTATTCCATATCCATGAAAATTTTCTTCCATGATGATCAGATATCTAATCATACAGTGATATTTTTAAGCACTACGGTATTTCAAGAGTTTATTGTTCAGTAAATTAGGAAGCATTCGTGACCCTGTAATAAAGTTTGGATGTGTTAATGAAATAAATGGAAGAACTACTATATTTTGCAGTAATTTTTAATGTTTTGCTGTCTTTATCCAATCACCTACTAACATCCTAGTAAAAATTACATTTATTTAAAGTGCTCTAAAAGCAAGATGGGAGTCATAAGGCTGTAAACACAGTAATTCAGTAAATACTGAACTTTAGGTAATTTATAATGAAGGAATATAAATTTAAAAGGTGGGCTTGAGAAAAGATAGCTGGGTTAGTCAGATTCCTTGGCTAACTGTAGTAATCCCGACTCTTGAATAATGCAATTTGAAAACTTCCTTGCCTGCCCAAAACATGTACTTAATTTTGTCTAAAAGGGAAGAAATTAAAAGATCACATTGAACTAATAGAAGCTTTCTAAGGTTGTTAATACCACATATTACTGCATATGATTTTATGTCTGAACTGGTTTTTTTAAAATAAATACTGATTTACTTAATGCTGTTTTAAAGCCTAATGATTACCTAGGATTGCTTTGGCTGTCTTCCAGCTTGTGGAGAGACTCCAGAACAAATCCGAGCACCAAGTGGTATAATCACAAGTCCAGGCTGGCCGTCTGAATATCCTGCCAAACTCAACTGCAGCTGGCTCATAAAGGCAAACCCAGGGGAAATCATTACTATAAGGTAATTTTGATACCTTTGTTGTATTATAATATTTATTACAAAATGTAAATTAGATTAAATTTCCAAGTATCATTACCTAACAGTAATATAAAAAGATGTTTTAGAAGATAAATGTTATATCTGTCAGTATCATCTTAAGAGTAACAAGAGTTTCGAATACTTTCTAATAATGGTAACATATTTACAGTGGGTCATCTGTTTTCTTCTAAGCTACTGTTTAACAAAAAATACACATTTGCTGCATAACTCATTAGGATCAAGAGTAAACTTAGGCAATGGAACAAAGTTTACTAATCCACTTGGAGATATGGCCCCTAACTTTGAGTTGAGTCCTTTACCTGAAGGTGTTAAAACGTGATCATAGATGCATATCTGCAAAATTACCATACATTTAAGATTCTATCAATAAATATGATATAAATATAAAAGGTTAAGATTAACTCATTAAAAAATTAATACAGAGAAAAACTAGGACTAAGATACTGTGCAGAGATTGTTTAGTAGACTAGATATTGCTTAAGGAAATTTTATCAAGGATATTAGAACAAAAATACCTAGAATGAGAGAGGAAGTGTGCCTGAACAAAAGAACCGTATTTGGAGCTGAAACAAGAATACGTTCCCATCACAGACACAGCACTCTGCAATAGCATGAATACACCATGGACACCCTCTCAGCTGTTACGTTGTCATGGGTGGGAAGCATGGAATTTTAGATTAGAAGAGACTTTGCAGATCATAGCCTCAAATCATTTGTTGTACATTTTTTAAAATATTGTAAACATGGCCTACTTTCTCATCTTTTCCATCTCCCCTTTTATATTCTTTAACTCATAAGCAAAGCTGCCTGTCTTGGAAACAACTGCCTTCTGTTCTCTTTTCACGTGGAAGCTAGCAGCAAGTGCCATATGGTTTGTTTTTCTTTTAGGCTCCTCTATCCCAGGTGACTTCTTCTGGAGCTCTGGAGCTTCTTATGTGCTTACAAAGTAACATTTTACCAAATATTGGATGTTTCATATAAAACGAGAATTTGTAGAGATTTTTATCTTTTAACCTGCAAGTTAAACTTGGAGTTTACTAGCTCAGTTATATAACATTTGGAAGTTCTTGTCTGCCCAGAAGGATTACAAGAATACTATCATCTTGTTTTGATTTTGTGTTGGATCCCTGAGATTTCTCAAGTAATATACACTAAAAATCAAGTATAATACTGAAATGTGGAACAAAATTAGAGGTGAAACCTACATGTAAGAAGAAATTTTCTAAATTCTTTCAGTTAATGAGTTTGGATTTACACAGATGAGAAAGTGATTTTAATAACAAAGTTATTATTATAGCAGTACCAAAACTTAAAAATGACACATAACTAAAGACAGGGGTTTTGCCTGTGATTGTTCTTGTAAAATCTTAAATAAATGATTCAAAAGACTCTTACGCCATAATCAAGTGCAGTTCGTTACAGACATGCAAATTAGTTAGAGAATTTTAAATTGATTTACCTTGTTAACAAGTCAAAAGTGTATCATTATCTAGGATAGACAGATGCTTTAAAGCATTTTGATTTAAAGGAAAATCAGCACTTATTCCTAAATTAAAAAAAAAAAATTAAAACCCCCAGTAAAATGGAATTGAAATATGGTTTTAAAAAATCTGGATAGAAGAAAACAGTTACAGAGTATAAACGAACAATACTGAGAGCTCTCTGTAAAACAGGCTGAAAAGGTGACATAAAGGCATTTTTACTCTGTCTCCCTTGAAACCCACCCATATCAACAAAGACCAGCTTATCCATGGGAGGGAGACACTTGAATCCTAGCCTGCTGCTCAAAAGCTAAGGACTGGGGTAGAGCTATTGTACTCAAGAAAGCATCCTGAGAGCAGCTTCCCCTAACTACGGCTTGAACTGCTTGGAGTGGAGGGCTTCAAGGTGAGAAGACAGATCCTAGCAAGTATGAAGGACTTTTCCACCTGCTGCCCCCATGGCAGGGTCGTTAATACTCTGAACCAGCATTTAAGACTAGTTCTGGAATGGACACCCAGGTAGGGGACATAAAGGGAAAAAGAGAGAGAACTAAAAACTTCAAAATAAACCTGCCCCCTGAATCCTGGAATGTTTCAGAAAATTTAATGCTAAGGAAGTCATCCAGCAAAATTGGACTGGAATACAAATTTACTGGAGATATTTGAAGATTTATGTTGTCAGCGGGTTCATTCTTAACCTTTTTGGTACCTGTTATAGGCATTTGGTAGTCTAGTGAATCTATGGGTCCTTTCCCACAATATAGGTTTTTAAATTCATAAAACACAAAATTACAGACCCTAATTATATTAAAATACAGCTATCAGATATCTTAAAATATGTTAATGACATGCTTATTAATACTAATAAGAATTAGTGGTAGTTCTAGTAACTACTGTAATTTCAAAGTAATTTTGAATGTAAAAAGTATTTTTAGGTATCTCTGAAAACTGAAATGTAATGTGGAAGTATCTTTTCTGATAGTGACATAATGGCAGGTACCGTAAAATACTATCATGGTTTATTGTTTATAAGTAAAGGAAATGCTCATGTTAATGAAAATAAAGTTATAAATTATTTCCACCCATTTTGAGAATTTGGAAGAACAGAAACTGAATACTCTTTGCCTTGGTTAGGGAAAAAAGTGTCCATTAGTATTTGAGTTAAAATACCTGAAGATAACCAACTTTTTTTTAAAAAGTAACATTAAGTATTGAGCAGAGGAAAGGGAAGTTTTTAAAAAATTGTATTAATGCAAAAAACATAAAGGAGGAAAATGAGAATTCAAAAAGGCTATTAAACACACAAATGTATTAACTCAAACCTTCCAAAGACAGATGATCTAATCAGATTTATTGGTTGATTAATTAGTATAATCCTGCTCTATAAAGGGCTTATAGGAAACGAAACTAATACAGGAAATCTAAAATGGGGACAGAGAAAAGATTGGCTTTGGAGACCCTGATGAAGAGCAAGCTAGTAGAGGGAGGGTGGCACCGACTGTGATGGAGCCTAAGGCTCAAGTATTACTAACAAATGAGAAAATCTGCTGGGAAGAGACTAGAGTAGTAAATTGTGGGTTCCTAAAAACAGCCTAAAATACATAGGAAGCAAAATATGGAGAATTGCCTACCAAATTTGACTAATCCACAGTGATAGTAGATTTGAAACATACTTTTAATGCTTATATCTGTTTCAACACATAGATAAAAGCTTTCACATACAAACCAGCACTCCAAAAAATTTTAAACAATATCCCAGGAAAAGACAATGAGGATCACAGCCCCAGGAAGCCCAGCAGAACAAATCCATGAGGCACAACAAGAAATTAAACACAAAGGGGGAGAATCCAACAAAAAGAAAAAGTCATGACAAGGATGAGTCAGTACGTATCAGTTATAACAATCGATGTTAATGGTCTTAATTCACCAATCAAAAGAAATAGACTGACAGAATGGGTCAAGAAGCAAGATCCAACAGTATGCTGCATATAAGAAACACTTAATTCAAAAAGAAACTCACAGACTGAAAGTTAAAAGGTGGAAAACAATACTCCATGTGACAGGAACCCAAAAAAAAGCAGGAGTAGCTATCCTCTTTGCAGATCAAATGGATTTCAAACGAACACTGATTAAGAGAGACAGAGAAGGCCACTACATCCTTGTAAAGGGAACAATCCAAGAGAAGGAGATGACAAACATATGTGCACCAAACACTAGTGCGCCCGGGTATATAAAACAAATACTAATGGACATGAAAAGTCAAATAAGCACTAATATGGTAGTAGTGAGAGACCTCTATACCCCACTGTCACAAATAGATCAACTAGACAGAAAATAAACAACAAAATACTAGAATTCAATCAGACTCTTCAACAAATGGACTTAACAGATGTTTACAGAGTGTACCACCCCACAGAATCAGAACACACATTTTTTGGCTGCACACGGGTCATTCTCCAAAATAGACCACTTATTTTTAAAAATGATTTGTTAAATCACAAAAAAATATTTAGTACACTTCAAAGACTTTTCATCGTTCAAATTTTGTTTTCGTGTAAGTTTTGTTTTCTTGCTAGAGTGACATTAAAGGGAAAAAATATTAAGCCTGTATGTTTGGAAACATATTCCTAAATAACTCCTGCATTAAAGAGGAAATTATAGTAGAACTAAATATTTTTTTAAGTAATCATAGTTGATAGTGTTACATATTACAACTGTTGGAAAACATTAAAAGAATACTGAGAGAAAAGTTTATAGGTTTAATGTGTGGATTTAAATATTAGTAAGATGGAAAATAAATAAGCTCAGTATTTTACCTTAGTGTTTTAGGAAAAGAATTGTAAGATAAATTTTAAGATAGAAAAGAATTGTAAGATAAATTTTAAGATAGAAAAGAAAGATCAGAAAAACAGATTCAATAAAATAAAAAGCAGTCTTTCTGAAAAACCAATTTAAAAAAAGCTTAAGGCAAAAATGAAGAAAAAAGATACAAATAAAAACAAGAACAAAGTGTCTATAATAATAAATGTAACAGAAATTTTAAGTCATAAAAGAATATTATAAGTAGGTTTATGTTAACACTGTTACACAATCAGATGAAATGGGTCATTCCCTAGGAAATGTATGTATATTACCAAATTTATTTCAAGAAGAATTTTTAAACTGATGAAATCAATAGCCATTTAAGAAACTGAGTCAATATCCAAAAGAAAATCTCCAGACTTAAATATTTTTAGGCAGTTTTGACCTGCTGAATAGATAAGGAACTTCTGTTAAAAAGCTGCAGGAAGCAAACTATATGTCCTGTAGCACCTAGGACCAGACAAGTGACTTCACTGCTTGTGCTAGAAGCCCTGTGAGTGACACAGTGCAACAGATAGAAATCAGTGAAAGGAAAACATGAAATGGAAGAAACAAATTCTCATTTGCCAATAATAAGTTTGTTTCCATAGAAAAGTGGAGCAAATTTAAAGACTACAGACATGAAAAGTCTTTGAATCATATGAAAGTATTTTGTACAGTTTTGTAGTAATGGATTTTTATTCTCAAGATAGAATGAATAACTGCTGAGAAAATTTAAGTTGTCAAAACTTACAGAAGTTTAGGAAAAGCCAATTAAACCAAAAAATGAAGAAATTGAAAATCTCAACCCTGGATCTGTATTCCATAGACTTACAGGGAACAGTATTTCAGCAGGACTTTACTATATAAGCTGTTATAAAGCATTAAAAAAAACCAAACTTGAAAACTAATTCCACTTATAAATGTATTTAAAAATCCTAAATGATATATTAGCAACCCAGATCCAATTGAGTATACATGAACACGTATTTTTAATTCTTTCTTGTTCTAGACAGTGTTCCTGCCTTTATGAATCTCAGTTGGACATTTTAGAGGACTAAAACTATTTCAAGGCATTCTCTACCTTGAATTGCATCAGCCTTTCCCTAAACAACAATTACCAGTTCTGGATAAAATATATAAAAACAACTGTGGGAAGGCACTTGAAGAGTGCCTAAATGCTGGCAGAAATAAGAAGAGTCCATGCTTGAAAGAATAAACCACACTGAATGAGACAGGTTTATTTTCTACCACCTCCCTAAAGATTCTCACCGGTCTGAAAAAAATGGCATGATCAAAATTCAGGGCATCATCCCAATGTAAAGTACTTAGCTTCTTTTTAATACTAATCTTTTCAGCAACCAAGATCTCCTCTGCAGCTTTTTGGGTGATTTCTTTCTAGCAAAACTGAAAACTTTAAATGAGCTTTTTGCTTCTGTTTCTCACAGTATATCTGGCTAAAAACAAAAGCAATAACCATGCTACAACCTAAATGTTGCACTGCTTTGAAATTTCCTCCCAGATTAACTAGCTTTTACTCTCAGTCTCCCACAAAGCCTCAGGACATGAGCAAAATGTAGACATACTTTCTGCCGGAGCATAACACAAATAGCCTGTAGTCCCACTGCCAGTGGAGCCCTCATTCCCAACTGAAACCCCTTGAGGCTGGTCTTTTCCAGCTGTATTTTATCAGCATTCTGACCTTCTGAACTCTGACCAGAATCTCCCATCAAGTTCATTTTACAGCATTCTAGGGCTGCTTCTCCATCCTCTATCTCTAACTCTTTCCAAACTCCTCCCTCAAGTGAGTTCCAAAGGCTCCTGAACCACATGGTTAGGAGGTGTCATAGCAGTGACCCCACTTCTGGAACCAAAATCTGTCTTAGTCACTTTTCTTCATTGCTGGGACAATATACCAGACACCCATAACTTAAAGGAGAAAAGATTTATGTATTTTGTTTCATAGTTTATAGAGGTTTCAATCCATAGTCGGCTGGTTCCAAGACAGGATTGCCTGTCTTGGAGAGCTGCTCAGGGCATGGAGAACAGGTGGTAAAGAGAGAAAGGAGGCAGGAGGGAGATGGACACTTCCAGGCCATCCCCCAGTGACCACCTCCTCCACCAGGCTCCACCTCCCAACGTCACATTCAGCTATCAATTCATCAGTGGACAAATCCACTGAACCACAACAGGGGCAATTTGGAGTTTGAATCCTGTTAGTCCATCCTAAGTGAAACAGTTTGGAGTTTGAAACTTGTTGACTTACAGAGGCTTCATAAATACCTTAGGGTTTTTATTGAAACCCTGCAAGTGTCCTACCTTTCAGGGAAAGACAATGTTCTAAAACTAAGAATATACCCAAGACTTAAGAGCAAAAAAGGAACTAACCCATTCCAACAAAATGTTACATTTAGGTGGTCAGACAGTGATATTGTGGGATAGAACAAAAATGAGTACTGTATCTTCTACATTCTAAAGAAATAGAGGAAGAAAAAGAATTTCGGGCCTACTTGAGAACACACAAAAATCAAGTCAAAGTAATTCCTAAGTTTAAAGTAAAAGCTAAAACTAAGAAAAAATGTGAATACTTTTGGGATCTTAAGACACTAAAATGCTAAACATAAAAGAAAAGATAATAAATTAGATTTTAGCAAAACCAAAATTTAAAACTCCTGCCAGTTAAAAGATTCCATTAAGAAAATGAAAAGGCAAACCACAGACTAGAAAAAATATATTAGCAATACACATATCTAACAAAAGCATTGAATCTAGATTACAAAAATAATTTTTGTGCCTCAAGAAAACCTAGTTTCTTTAATGGGCAAAAGATACAGACACTTCTTAGAACATAGAATGGCCACTAGATCCACGAAAAGCTCTTCACCGGGAAGCACACAGAGAGCCACACCGAGATGCTACTGCTTACCCACTAATGGCCAACCTGGGAAGCTGTTTGTGGGAATGTGAGTGAGATAGGGATGGACAGGTGCATTGTTTAGCATTGTTTAGCAGCCAGACACACGTTACCTTTGTAATAGATAGAGTCCTTATATCAGGAAAAAATTTAATGGATGAAGGAATGTAACAAGGCAGTTCATAGGAAAAGAATTCAAATAGCCAACAAACTTAGGGGAAAGTATTTCAATGTTAGTAAATTACAAAATACAAAATGGAGTAATAATCTATTTTGTTCACATAATTGACAACAAAATTTTTAAAAATAAAAATTCCATTTTGCCAGAGGTATGGAGTATGTGGTAATTTGATACACACGTGATGAAGATGTGAATTAATGTAAACATTTCCTATCAGTGTATCAAATTTAAAGAGGGATCATATCTTTTGACCTAGGAATACTACTTCTAGAAAAGTGGCCTAGAAAAATACTTGCTCATGTTTATAAGAGAGATGCATAGGACCCCAGGGATTTAGCTCAGCGGCACTGCACCTGCCTTGCAGGTGCAAGGTCCTGAGTTTGATCCCCGGTTCCAAAAAAAGAAAAGAGAGAGATGCATATACATTTATTGATTCTTAAAGCAGTGTTCATCATAGTGAAGAATTAAAAACAAATCATCAGTCTTTATTAGAGTTATTCAGAATATTTAAAAAGCAAGTATCCTGCTGTAATCCCTGGATAATTAACTTCATTGTCAGTCGAAGGTGAAGTCAAATCTTCACTTCTTAGAGAGACATATTCAGGTGTTGGAAAAAGATATTTTGGTTCTTTTATTTTCATAACCAATGGCTGATTTTGTATGTGTTTTTATATTTGGCTTTTTTGCCCTTTCCTATGACCATATTTTATGAACTACAAAATCATGTTTAACTATAAAATGTTCAATGTAAGAAACAGTTTTCCCAAACAGGGATTTTACACCAAAAATGTTTTTATTTTCTTATTTTAATTGTTTTTTACTTTGTTCAGATTTATGCTATTTGCTCTCCAGAAAATGTAGTTGCTGTATAAATGTTGCATTAAGCAAGCAAGTGAACCAGTGTGATCCTAAGAGAATGCTGGCTTTCTCTGTATGCTTCCATCCGTCAGATTACAGAATGGCCTTTCTGCTTCAAACACAGAACAGTTTAGGGTGTGCTGAATTAGAAGTTGATTTTCCTAAGAAAAAGAAAAAGGTGCCACCCATGACCTGTTTTTTAGCAGTTTTGGAGCCTGGTATTACTTACAAAGAGCTACTCTGAAATCTGAGGAGAAGATATTAAGGACACAGTGGTCATAATATTACTTTCTGATGGTGTGGTCATACACCTAGAAAACCCAGAACAGTGAGTGTATGGAAGTTTATAATAATGTCCCTAGATCCAGTATATTATTAGGAAATTTTTCTGACTTTTCTTCTTTTAGTTTTCAGGATTTTGATATCCAGGGCTCCAGAAGATGCAGTTTGGACTGGTTGACAATAGACACATACAAGAACATTGAAAGTTACAGAGCTTGCGGCTCCACAATCCCACCTCCATACATCTCCTCCCAAGACCATGTCTGGATCAGGTTCCACTCTGATGACAGTGTCTCGAGAAAAGGCTTCAGACTGGCCTATTTTTCAGGTATGTGTTCCAAAAGAAGAACTCTTTAGAAGCAAACCCTGCTTGCCAACTGTTCATTCACTTCGGGGCAGGTCCTCTGAACAGTGTCCACGTACAGTGCAGAGGCCCTGAGGCCACTGTGCTGAGGATGAAAAGCTCAAGGCAGGTGCCACAGAGCACCGTCCCCAGAGCTGCATTGCATAACCCTAAGTGGTGGCTAGTGCTGCAGAGGAAGGGCGAGGCTCCTGTAAAAACCGCCTCTTCCCCCTCAGGTGCTTATCCATGTTGTGAGAGTTACCAGAATGTATTTTTTGGTGTGAATTATCATCGTTTTATACCTTCAAAGAAAAGAAATGACGAGAGTTTGTAGTCTCAGAAGATGTCCTTTTTTTTTTTGCTTTTTTAAAATGTATTCGAAAAGAGTAGCCAAATCACATAAATGCAAAAATTCAGAGCTTTAGTTACGTGTATTTTTTGCTGAGAAGTATTTTAAATCATCTGAAATTAGTCTCCTATACCAAATACTTGCTTTTTGTGTTTTCTTAGCACAGTCTTTAATATTTTGCTACTGACTCATTTTTTCACCTTTACTAATAAATACATTGTTTGGAGAAGTGAGAATTGGCCCAACATTGTTGATTTGGAGACTGTAGAAATCTGTTGTTGGGTTGTCTTTCCCTGTCTCGTTATTCAGGATGGAATGCTGAGATCATTAGAATTCCGTAGGCACATAAGTTTTTTTCTCTCTTTCATTTGTTCATTTGATGAATAAATTTATATCTTCAGCTTAAATGTATGCACTATTTTGCAGTTATGTTACAGAATAGAAATTATTAAATGCAAGTATTATATGATTACATGAAACACTATTACAGTTTAAATAGGAGTTTGCAAAACATGCTATGGATGTACATGGAAAAATGCTGTACATGTATATATAAAGACATAAGAATAGAGAATATCAAAACATTTAAAAAGGTGACTGTTTGGGGTGAAGCTTTTCATTTAAAAATGTCTCATGGTTTTAATGTTAATACAGTATTGCTTAGCATTCTTAAGTAGTATGTCCTGTTGGTTCATAAATCTCACATCGTTTTGCTAAGATCTTCAATACAGTAGCTCTTTACAAAAGTAGAATTAACCCTTTCTGTCTTCAGTTCAGGATACAAAGAACTCATGGAGAAAATAATGAGCATTTAATAAACTGTTGACTAATTAATGCCAGTACTAATTTGTCATTAGAACTTAACCTGTTGTTTTAACAAGATTTTTAAAAACCATCAACACTTGGGCTTAATCAATATTCATTATAAAAATACTTAGATTTTTTTTGAAGAATGTTTTTTCTTCCTCTCTTTCCATCTCCCTCTATCCACATTCTTCCAGGAAAAGCAGAGGAGCCGAACTGTGCTTGTGATCAGTTTCACTGTGGCAATGGGAAGTGCATCCCAGAAGCCTGGAAGTGTAATAACATGGACGAATGTGGAGACAATTCTGATGAAGAGATCTGTGCCAGGGAAGCCAGCCCTCCAACGGCTGCCTCCTTTCAGCCCTGTGCTTATAACCAGTTCCAGTGTCTGTCCCGTTTCACCAAAGTCTACACCTGTCTCCCCGAGTCTTTAAAATGCGATGGGAACATTGACTGCCTTGACCTCGGAGATGAGATAGATTGTGATGTGCCAACTTGTGGGCAGTGGTTAAAATATTTCTATGGTACTTTTAATTCTCCCAACTATCCAGACTTTTATCCTCCTGGAAGCAACTGTACCTGGTTAATAGACACTGGTGACCATCGTAAAGTCATTGTACGCTTCACTGACTTCAAACTCGATGGTACTGGCTATGGTGACTATGTCAGAATATACGATGGATTAGAGGAGAATCCACACAAGCTTCTGCGTGTGCTGACTGCTTTTGATTCTCATGCACCTCTTACAGTTGTCTCTTCCTCTGGACAAATACGGGTACATTTTTGTGCTGATAAAGTAAATGCTGCCAGGGGGTTCAATGCCACTTACCAAGTAGATGGCTTCTGTCTGCCCTGGGAAGTACCCTGTGGGGGCAACTGGGGCTGCTACACTGAGCAGCAGCGCTGTGATGGGTACTGGCACTGCCCAAATGGGAGGGACGAGATCAACTGTACCATGTGCCAGAAGGAAGAATTTCCATGCTCCCGAAACGGTGTGTGTTATCCCCGTTCCGACCGCTGCAACTACCAGAATCACTGCCCCAACGGCTCAGATGAAAAAAACTGCTTTTTCTGCCAGCCAGGCAATTTTCATTGCAAAAACAATCGCTGTGTGTTTGAGAGCTGGGTGTGTGATTCCCAGGATGACTGTGGCGACGGCAGCGATGAGGAGAACTGCCCGGTGATCGTGCCCACCAGAGTCATCACTGCAGCCGTCATCGGGAGCCTCATCTGTGGCCTGCTGCTGGTCATCGCCCTGGGATGTACTTGTAAGCTGTACTCCCTGCGGATGTTTGAACGGAGGTCAGTAGCAAGACAGGAAACATGGCCAAGGATGTATGAGCTGCAAGTCCTTCGATGGCACGAGCATTATGTTGGGTTTTATATTAGTTTAAAATGTATAAACACTATTTATGATTTATAATATTCTTGGGAAAAGCCCAAGATGTAAGGCTTAACTCATTACAAACTACTACATAGGGTTATGCGGTGGGAAAAGCCAATCTGTATTTACTGGCTCATGTTTTCAGATAAACTTTATAGGAATTTTGCAAGCTGCAACTTTCAGTTGTAATTTTTAACCTGTGTTTTATAAATATTCAGTAATTCCACATATTTGAGAGCCTGCTCTATTCAAAGCACTTTACAAGTGAAAAGAAAAATGAATAAGGCATAATCACACAAGCACTTTACAGTTAGGAGGAAGGAAATGGTGTAGAATAAGATGGCGAAAATGTAGGAGCTGTAAAGCAAGGTGCTATAAAAGTCAGAAGCACCTAATGTGATTGGGGTGGGAGGCTTTCCTTGGGGAGGTGCCACTTGGAGCGTGTCAGCAGAATGCAGCTAGAGAAATGGCGTTGGAGGTTTAGAAAGCCTGGAAAAGTCTGCAGAAGTGGGGACATGGAGCATTGCTCAGAGAGGAATGGACCCCAGGAGACACGAGGTCTGATAGGTGATGAGAAGGAGCACAAGGCTCCTGCCACGGTGTGGCATCCAGTGAGAGCCACGCTTCCGAGCTCCCAGTTCAAGAGGAAGTGGTTAAGCATTCAGAGGTGACCTTCAGGGAGACAGTTTTCAGTGTGGTACAGGATGGAGCTGACCTGAAAGAAACGGGCAAAAAGGTCCTCTCAGGCTGCTGTGGAGACAAGGACCTTCAGTCGCCAGAGCTGCTACAATAGATGTAACAGACAAGGTTACATTGGAGGTGCCAATGTCCTCCTAGCCGTTGCTGCATCTTTTCTTCCCTTAAGTGTGAAACTTTCCCGCCTCACACCAGAGGAGCATAGTGAAGGGTCAGTGTTCAGTTCACAATCCAGCTCTTCTGGAAAGAGGATGGTGGTGATCATTTCACTTATCTGGGAGGAACTGTGTTGAACCTGCTGGATTCAGTGTCTTCTGAGACCGGTCAGAGTGTCACCTGAAGTCCAGAACACAGTGTAGTGCTTCCCTTTGTCCTGTGCCTTTTACAGAGACTCCAGGCCACTAGAACAGTCATCCAGGCTGTTGCTAGTATAAAGCTCCTTTGGACAGAGGGTCTGCTTGATCCTTGTGTCCTCAGCATATGGACAGGACAGACATTCAGACAGCTTTCACACTGTGCTAGGAGTCAGGTGCTTGTAATTACTAACAGAAAATTACTATTTTGACTTGACTTTTTTGAAACTCTTTTTATCTCCGTCTGCTCTCAAAGATCATTTGAGACCCAGTTGTCAAGAGTGGAAGCAGAATTGTTAAGAAGAGAAGCTCCTCCCTCTTATGGACAGTTGATTGCTCAGGGCTTAATTCCACCAGTGGAAGATTTTCCGGTTTGTTCGCCTAATCAGGTATGTTGTAATTTCTTTTCTTTTTTAAAATTTTTTATTTTTTATTAGTACGTGTTTGTAGTATCTAATGATCACATTCATCATGGGGATGTGGGACATGCACGTCTTCATTCTTTTTTTCATCTCCTCCTCCCACATAAACTCCACCTCTTGGTCCCCTGCTCATTTGCAAAGGATCTAGCCCCCCGTTTCCTATAATCTATCTTTTATTTTGCTCTTATATTTTTGGTTTCTCATATAAGAGAAATCATGCAATATTTAAGCTTGTATTACTTCTCTTAACATTATGGTCTTGAGGTGCATCCATTTTCCTAGAAATGGCTCAAGTTTTATCTTCTTTATGACAGAGTAAGACTCCACTGTGTATAAATAACATATTTTCTTTATCCATTCATCTGCTAGTGGACATAGAGGCTGCTTCCAAGATTTAGCTATTATGACTTGTTCTGCCATAAACATGGATGTGCGTGTATTGCTGTAATATGACACTTGAACTCTTTTTTGGAGGAATAGCTGGGTTGACTGGAATTTTATTTTTAGCATTTCAAGAAATCTCCATACTGGTTTCCATAGTAGCTCCACTAGTTTACATTCCACCAACCATGTAGAAGGGTTCCTTTCCTCCCATAGCCTCACCACCATTGGTTATTATTTGATTTCTTGATGATGGCCATGCTTTATGAAATAAGATGGAATCTCAGTGTTACTTTAATTTGTATTTCTCTAATGGCTGGAGATGTTGAACATGTTTTTCATGTATTTATTGGCCATTTGTACTCTTTCTGAGAAGTGTCTGTTCATTTTAGTTGCCCGTATTTTGATTGGGCCTTTTATTTTGGAAGAGGTCTAATTTATTTTAGTTCTTTATATATTCTAAATATTAGTCCTCTGAGGAATAGCTAGCAAAACTTTTCCTTATTCTGTAAGTTATCTCTTCTCTTAGTTGTTTCTTTTGCTGTACAAAAAAGCCTTCTAACTTGATATGAGCCCGTTTATTGATTCTTGGTGTTATTTCTTGTGCAGTTAGGGCTCTGTTCAGAAGTCTTTGTTTACTATGCCTGTGTCTTCAACAGTTGCACCTATTTTACCTTCTAGCAGATCGTTTTTGATTTAACACTTCGATCTTTGGTCCATTTTGATTTTAATTTAGTGCGTGGTGAGATATGGGTTTAGATTCACTGTTCACATGTGGACAGCTGGTTTTCCCAGCACCATTTGTCAAAGAGGCTGTCTCCCCAGCTTAAGTGTTTGGCCCCTTTGCCAGAGATCAGATGGCTGACTGCGCCTGGGGGTGTTTCCGCACCTTCTGCTCTGTTCCTCTGATCCACGTGACTGTTTTTGGGCCAGTGCCATGCTGTTTTTCATTGTCTTCTTTTCTTCTGTTTTGTTTTTGAGACAAGGTCTCACTGTGTAGTTCAGGCTGGCCTTGAACTCGCAATCTCAGCCTCCCAAGTGCTGGGATTACAAATGTGCGCCACCATGCCCACCGCTGTGCTGTTTTTATCACTGTGGCTTTTTGTAATATAACTTGAAGTCCCAGATTGTGATGCCTCCTGCTTTGATCTTACCAAGGATAGCTTTTGCTATTCTGAGACTTCCGGTTCTATTGAATTTTAGGGTTGTTTTCTCTAGTTCTGTGAGGAGTGCTTGTAGGTATTTTGATTGGGATTGCGTTAAATCTGTATATCAGTTTTGGAAGTATGGCCGTTTTGATGATATTGCTTCTGCCTATCCAGGAACAGGGGACATCTTTTCATTTTCCGATGTCCTCTGCTTTTACAGAGTACTGTATTTTTCATTCTAGAGGTCTTTCACTTCCTTGGTTAGGTAATTCCTAAGTATTTCATTTTTCTTGGCACTATAGTAAATGCTGCTGTTCCTAATGTCTTTACCAGTCACTTCATTATTAGTGTACAAGAACAGTATTGATTTTTATGTGTTGATATACCACTAAATTACTAGAATTTGGCTAATTCTAGGAGTCTTTTGATAGATATTGTAACTTCTGATTTATGTTTCAGTACATCTTAAAAATGAAATTATACCTCTATAGATCTATACCAGTAAAGGAAAGACTCTTGACTGTCAGTATTTCTGCAATCAAATCAAGGATAAAATATGGAGAATTTGAAATTATATACTTTTATTACATTTCAACAAATACTACAAAAAAGCACATTTTATACACTTCTGATTTGATTATGTGATAGTTGAGCATTTTGCTGTCTAGGGTAATTTAGTGCACTTAGATTCAAAAGTCACTTTGGCAGACTACTTGGACTGAACATTTAGAGATTTAATAATAAGTAGTGAAATTAATATTCTGGTAAAATACTGTTTGCTAGATTAACCAGTTACAAATGAAAGTAATTGAAATGAAGTTAACATTTCTACCTCACTTCAGGGAAAACTTCAGCTTGGATTTTGCACTAAAAATTCAATCCATTTTCTTTGTATAGTAACTCATTCTTTATTAATGCTTCAGAACTCTTTAAGCTTCTTTTTTTTTTTTTTTTTTTTTTGGTGTCAGGGATCAAACTCAGGTCCTTGTGCTTGCAGGGCAGGCGGTGGAACTACTAAGCTAAATCCCCGGTCCTCTTTAAACTTCTTACTGGGTTTTAAAAATTTTATTTTTGAAGGCTTAAAAATGTGCCACGGTTCGTTTAAGACAAAGATTTATAAGCAAATTATAAATTTATCCAGAAACATCTATAAAAATTGTTCTCAGTATTAAGAGTTAAGAAAAATTGGTAAATTTTGTCTTCTTAGTGACTTAATTGTTCCAAATGGAATACATTTCATTTTTGGTAAATGAGATTTCTGATTACACTCTGTCACCTCATTTGAGTCTTAGGAAATCTTTGGTGAGAAATCGTAGTTTTCAAACATTTCTCCAGATGTTATTTGTAAATTCAGAATTTCCATTCTTTGAAATTCCGCAGGCAAAATAGAAAAACAACCTACACTGTGCCTTCTTTTTTGTTGGCACTGCCGTGAGGGAAGTGTTCCTTGTAGGTAGGAATTCAGACCCTGGCTTTTCATCCACCCCACCATCTACACCCCACACAAGCCCTGGACACTGGGAATCCAGTCCGCCCTGGCGGCCCTCATGCCTGGACCACCCTGGGCTGTCACAGTCCACTCAGGGACCCGTGACCGCAGTGCAGTCTGGGAAAGGATATAGCTTCAGATCGGCTCGGGAGAGCCGCGCTGTTGACACCGATGTATGGGATGCTGCTGACCAGGCCTCGCCCTGCGCCTCCCTGTCCCCTTGTCGGAACTGCATGTGTGACCACGCTGTCTAGCCCGCCAGAGACTGATGCCAGCTGGCGGGAAGCCCCAGCTGCCCTAATAGTGGTGGGGTTCAGAGCCAGCACCCGCTGTCCAGGGCTGCTCTGCCTGATACGGGGCCTCCGGGCAGGCACCGAGTCGGGATGACACTCCAAGGGTGTAGGGGTCACAGCCATGCCGAGGACAAAGGCTCTGAGGAGTCAGAGCTCCTCCAGCCTCACAGTTTGCCGCTGAGGGAGTTCCGCTGCAGCCGCACTTGGAACACGTCCGTGAGTGAGGAGCTACACTTCCTCATTCAGTAACTTAACTCTAAAGTTTGAAGATTTTGCTAACAAATCATCAAATGTGTGTAGCAGATTTTAAAAAGAAAATCTGTGATTTACTATCTTACTTGAAATAGAAGTGTTTTCTGAGCAAGTTTGCTGCGTCATAAAATGAAGGGGCCGTGAGCTTGCCCTGTAGTGTCTAACGTTAGGTTGGCAGTCTCTAAGCCAGGGAGAGTCCTCGGAGGAGCGCACTGCACTGCCCGTGCTGGTGACTAGTGGCATCGCCGGTCTCTGAAGAGCCCTGTGCGCTGCTGGCCTTGTGACCTCGTGTGCACACGGCTCTGCCACTTGAATGCGGAATCGAAGAAGTTCTTGTGGCGGTGGCCGCAGATCTTAAATGCAGAGTTTCGGGGCCCCTTAATTGATGCAGGAGCCCCTGTGTGCTACCCTCCAGGACCCTCGCTGCCATCGGGCCGCTCGGGCTGCACTGCCCTAGCTGCTCTCGAAACGCTCCCACCAGGGCGGTGTCGCCTGCCTGGAACCAGGGCGGCGCGTGGAGTCACAGAGCGGAGAAGGGAGGGAGTGCCACGCTCTGCGGGAAGGCTGCCTCTCACTTGAAGGAGGGTAACCGAGATCACCCCAGCGTCCTGGGAATGCGGGCTCCAGGATCGCAAAGTTGGCTCCAACTTTCAGTACTCTTAGGAACCACTAGGCGGAGCCCAAGGACTGTTAACTGCGTTTTTAAAACTAGTGTGGCACTTGTCTAGAAAACAATAGATTTTTCTTCAAATTGGGCAACTCAGTTATTTTCCACATAGACTAATTAAAAATCAGCAGTTTTTCAAAGAATAATGGTATAATGATTTATTAGCACTGAACTGTACAAAATAAAATTTAACCCTTAAAGACTGAGAAGGAATTGAGATATTTTAGATACTTTTGTGTAATGTTATAAACATGTCTTTTTAAACTTTTTGTTTTTTAAGCTGTGTTACAAATACATTAATTCTTTCCATTGTGACAGTCCAATTAAATCCTTAATATTTGTTCATTCAACAAACCCTTGAGAGCCAACTCTGAAATATAATTCTACACGTTTAGGAAAGTTTCAGCCTTGTAAATCAAGTCTAACTTGCTCTATGTTTTAACAACTGAAAGGGCCTGGTTTTCACACTGGGTCGCTTTGTGAAACACTGATTCGTTGGCCTTCCTCATTCTAGACGCATCTCATAAATGTATTTTCTACCCTTGTTATTACTTCTGGGCCTGGATTATTATTTGAGGTCTCTGAGACAGAGTAACCGTTACCATGAACATTGAATATAACTATGGAAACTGAATAAAAACGAAGCATCGAGAACGGCATAGATACAGGAGCGGTGTTACAGATTAGATTCTAGAGTGGGGTGAGCCTCGAGCCTGAGAATTTAGTTCACTTCCATCAACGCTAGTGAAAGGGAGAAGTTTTAGCCGTAACATATCTTTAACCCATTTATGGCGACTGAATTTCTTTAAAATTTTTGCATGAAATTCACGTGTGTTCCCTAGAAAAATTGAGGGCGGGAGAGGTGGAAAACCTGTCCTTGTGCCATTACTTCGCCCGGAAGCGGCCCCAGGGTTGGGGGAGGGCGAGTCCGCCAAGCTGAGCCGAGCTGCGCTCCTGTCTCTCCCCTAGGCCTCCGTCCTGGAGAACCTGCGGCTGGCCGTGCGCTCCCAGCTGGGCTTCACGTCCATCCGGCTCCCGATGGCGGGCAGGTCCGGCGGCCTCTGGAATCGCATCTTCAGCTTCGCGAGGTCACGGCACTCGGGCTCCCTGGCCCTGGTCTCGGCCGATGGCGACGAGGTCCCGAGCCCGGGCGCCGGCAGAGAGGCGGAGAGAGGCCACGGCGCACACCGGAGTTTGTTTTCCGTGGAGTCCGACGACACCGACGCGGAGCCGGAGCGGAGGGACGGCGGGGGCGCGGCGGGCGGCCTGGCAGCCCCGCTGCCGCAGAAGGTGGCCCCGGCCTCTGCCGTGGAGGCCGCGGGGGGCGTGCGGAGCCAGGCGGAGCCGGCCCTCGCCAGGGACGCGGCACGCGCGGAGGCCCCGGGCGCCAGCCCCGCACGGCAGCAGCTCTCCAGCGCACTGAGCCGAGTCACGCAGGGACTGCGCTGGGTGCGGCTCACGCTGGGGCGTGCGGGGCCGGCGCCGCACAGCCAGAGCCACAGCCCGCTGAGACAGCTGGAGCCCGCGGCAGGCGCCCGCCCAGGGGACGAGGACGACGACGTGGAGCTGCTCGTCCCCGCCGCCGACGGTGCCGACTGCTCCAGGCCGCTGCTTGACCTGGCCGCGGAGCCGGGCCCCGGGCCGGGGCAGCCTCCCAGCGCTGCTCTCCCCACACCTAGGCCAGGCCGCGACGGGCCCTGCGAGTGCTGCGGCGTGGTGCACACCGCCCGGGTGCCCGACTCGTGCCGCCGGGACCTGGACGCGGCGCGCAAGGGCGAGGCGAGCGACGATGAGGCGCTGCTGCCCTGCTAGGTAGGGGCGGGCTGCGCGAGGAGGCGAGCTCCTGGAGAGGGCTGCGGGGCGCCTGACGCCTGCCCACGCCCAGCCCGGCAGCCTCACGCCCCTCACGCACCCTGGAACTCTGTCTCCAGTTGATAGCAGCTGGAGCAGGCGCCCCGCGGTATGTATCCGCGTCCTTCCGTGACGCTCTTCCTTCCATTTGATTGTTTTATCCTGGTACTGTAGCCCTCGCGGAAACAAGGCTGCTTCACGCCTTGGTCATTTTTACCCACTTACGTTAAAAAGTTTGTACAAAAGTACTTTCTCATTGAACCTTTTATGCTTTTGCCAGCACATCTTGTAACAATACACTAGATGCTAAGATTGTTAACGTACGAAAGAAAAACCTTTACACTCGCCTTTTTATTTGTATGATATTTGTCTTTTATTGGATTCATATTACCTTGTCAAAGGGGAAAAAAAACTTCCTCACGTTTTCTCTTATGTTTGACATAAAGTGATGTGAATTTAGGTAGAGTTAGATGGATTAACGGCAAAAATAAAACTTTTATAGATTTTCTAATATTGACTTTAATACTCTAATATGGTATAAACCAAATGGTAAAATCCCAAGTCATTTCTGTTTTCATCTCTATTTAGGGACAGTTAAGCAGATGAAGATATTCTACTATGCATTAAACCTTGAACTTTATAAAATATGTACAGAAATTGTACATGGTAAGTTCCAGCTGGTAACGTCTTTCCTTAATGCTCTAGGGTTGCTCTTGTATTGGACCCTGCGGATTTGCACTGAAGTGTCAAGGTCTCAGATGAGTTTAGTGCACAGGCACGCTCACTTTAACACTATGATTTGCTACCACAGTGACTATATATTTCCATAGCTTTTTTCAGGGTTGGGGAGCATTTGTATTACAATTTGAAGTTACTTTGCCAGTTTCATATTTATTTGTTGTATTTAAAAACCGCGTTATTGTGACTTTTTCAATATATTTTATTCATGGGGGTCATGCTGTAATTTTGAAGAAAAGCAAATTAAGACATAATTCAGATTGCCCCCCTTTTTAAGTAGAATGAATTGCAAAACCTGTTTATTTTTTTTATTGTCAGCCCCTGTTTATTTATTCTTTAGCTATCTGTTTTAGTAGTTTTATGATTGAGTACGAAAATGTATTTGTGTGGTTATTGCTATTTATTGAATTTAAATACTTTGCTGAATGTCATTTTAAAGCATGTTTGAGGTCTTGTGTACTTGTCATGTTATGCTGTCAGGAAGAACTGAGTAAAATGTTTTAATATGTATCAAAAATTAAAATGATTTTTTATTGCCTTGAGGTACTTTTTTAATCAAAGTTGTTCTTTATTTTTGCTGAATTGTGGTACAAATATAGATCAGGCTATAAAATATGTAATACATCTAGAAGAAAGTGAAAGCAGGTATATTCTCCTTCACTGCTTGAGAGGGAAACTGTAGTTTTCACTCACCTAAGGGTGAGATGCCCTAAGGACCTGGAGAGTGTTTGCCTCCTGCGTAGTGTGCTTGTGAGAACGGTCACTCCTTTCACATGATTTTCACATGCTCTTCAGGGCCCTGTGGGATATTCTGCCAGTTCGGTTAGCAAGTTAGTTCTTTTCGGTCCTGTTGGTACTGCACCTTGGCTGTAGGGTTTTGGTTTTATTTTCAGGCGTGTTTCACTTGTCTTTTTGTTAGCTAATATACCTCCCTGGCCGGACAGTGAAAAGCTGCCCCTCCCCTGCCTTACAGCCTGCTTCTAGCTCCCTTCCACAGGGACATGTGCCAGTGCCACGGTTTTACTTCCTCCAGGAACACCGAGCGCTGTGCCCTGGGCACACATGTCCATACATCCGCAGACGCTGCACGTGTGTTTTCTGCACTCTTCAAGAGGGAGTACGTCCTTAGCATTGGAGTACTTAAAGCTAAGTGTCTCTTTAACTTGTACCTTCATGTCAGAGTTCTATCCTGAATTTAGGGCTTCACTGGGAGTTTTTCCAGGTGACCAGTTTTCCCAAAGCTACTTACTAAATAGTACATCCTTTCTTCATTAGTTTGAGATTGAACCTTTATGTAGTACATTCCCGCATTATTTGGGTATGTTTCTAGACTAATTCTCCTTCTTTCTGCCTCCTTTTGTGCCAGTATGACATTGATTTAGTGACTCATTTTAAAATATGTCTTAAGTATTTGTGCATATTTTAACATCTGAGCTTTAGAATCAACCTGAGACCCACAAACTTTTTGTTTTGGACATTTTTAATTTTGTTGATAAACTTAGGGAAACTTTACATCATTATCATATGAAAGCCTTTTCTCTAAATCTTGGTGCCCTCTATAAACAGTGCCTATTCATTTAGGGGGGTTTTGTTGTTATTTCCTTCAGGTGTAGTTTACAGAAATGTCATACATCTTTAAAGTTTAATCTTAACAAATTCCACCCTTTTATCGCTATGATTAGTGAAGTCCTTTCCATGTATTATTTAGTCTAATTTAGTATACAGAAAGGCTAATGATTTGTAATGTTAGTTTTCTGCCCAGCCGTCTGAGTTGGCTTTCTTATAGTTTGAGATAATGGTTTTCAGCTACATAATCATGACATCTACAAGCCTAGACAAGTGGGTTGCTTACCAATTTGTGTCTTGTTTAAGTGCTAATAAGTACTTTTAGAAAAATGTTAAATAACACTGGCTATGATGAGCTGGGTTGAGATAAACAGGTTTAATCATATTGAGGAGCATCCATTGATCCCTATTTTAAACAAGGTTTCTAAGAATGCATGTCAAGTTTTATCACATTCCTTTTCACCATCCGTGGGGATATTTCAGTGATTTTTTTTCCTTTGATTCTGGTATGGCAAATTTTATAAATATGTTTTGTAATTTTAAACCATCCTCATCCTTGCATTCCTTAAATAAACTCGTTTGAACGTGTGTTTTTTAATATATTACCAGATTGTTTCCTGTTTTGTTTGAGATGCTTGGCATTTACCTGGCCAGTGAAACCAGCCCCTCTGTATGTGTGCATGCGTACACGTTATCGCAGAAGATTTCTATTAGTCTTATGCTGGTGGGTTTGGAATCTTTCCTCCGATTTCTATGCTCTGCAACAGTATAAATAGCATTGGAATTTTCTCTTCCTTAAAATTTTGGTGAAATTATTGACCTGGCTCATACTTGGGAAATTGTTTTTGACAATTTTCTTGTAGTTTATGGCACTTGGTCTGCGTAGTTTTTATGTCTTGTCTGGGATGAGGAGCCACCCATTTCATCTAAATTTTCAAACTGATTTGCCTCCGGCTGAGCAGAGTTACCTCTTCCTCTTCTGTGAGTATGGCTTGTTCACATTTGCCATGTACTGTCTGTGCCCTCATTTCTTGACTGTGATGACTGACAGCCAGGCTGGGTGCCACAAACCTGTAACTTTGGCCACTTGGGAGGCTGAGGCAGGAGGATTGCATACACTCACAAGTTGATCAGCCTGTACAACAAGAGGAGACGCTGTCAGAAAAAAGGAAAAAGTTAACAGTTGGCCTGAGGTGTGTGAGTTGTGTGTGGTTTCCCAAAGGGTCATGCCTTGTCTGTATTCTGTAATTATTTTTGCTTTTATTTTCCTCTAACTTCCAGGCTCAGTAATCAATTCATTTATTTCTTAATTAGCAATGTGAGACTGAAGACATGGGCTGAGTTCTGAGCACCCTTAACCAACTCACTTGGTGCACTGGGGCTGTCATTGCTGGCATCTTCAGGTGTCCTTGGGTTGTGGGCCTGGGTCAGCCAGGGCCTCCCGCGCCCTAGGCGAGACCTCTACCCTGAGCTAGCTCCACCCCACCCGCAGGCCTCACTTCTGAGTTCCTCTGTAACCCAAGGGCTTTTGAATGGGAGTTTTTCCATCTTTGCTTTTCCCCAAATAGGGTTTTTTGATGTAGCTAGTAATTTTGTTTTCCTATTCTTTTATTAATTTTCGTTTTGGGGTTTTTTTTTTGTACCAGGGATCAAACTCAGGACCTTGTGCTTGTGAGGCAGGCGCCAGAACCACTAAGCTTAATCCCCAGCCCTAATTTTCATTTTTGACATCAAAACAATATGTGTATAATACTTATCTTTGGAGGTTATTGTCTTTCTGTTTTTAAAATATCTCAGGAATGCTTTTAAAAAGTATACTCTCGGGCTGGGGGTTTAGCTCAGTGTTCCCACTGCCTGCCTCACAAGCACAAGGTCCCAAGTTCAATCTCCGGTACCAAAAAAAAAAACAAAACCAAAAAAAGTATATTCTCTAGCCAGGTACAGTGGCACATTCCTATAATCCCAGCACTCTGGGAAACTGAGGCAGGAGGAGAAAAGTTCATGCCCAGTCTGGGCAACTTAATGACTTAGTGAGATTCTGTCTCAAAAAATAAAAATGGGACGTAGCTCAATGTGAAGGCCCTGGGTTCATTCCCCAGTAAAATACACAGTAGTGCCTCGGTTCATAAACTTAATTCTTTCCAAAGGGCCGGGGATTTAGCTCAGTGGTTTCGCTGCCTGCTGCTCAAGCGCAAGGACCTGAGTTTGATCCCCGGTACCAAAAAAAAAAAAAAAAACTTAATTCTTTCCACGATTCTGTTCACAAACCAAATTGGACGAGAACCTAATCAAATTTCCCCATAAGGTTAACCTAACCACTGAATTTTTGTATACAGAGTCCACTAGAAAAATGTGTACACACTTCAGCAGTTCGACATACTAGTAAATGTCGACGCTAATGTCCTCTACTTTGAGCACCTCATAATTGTAGAGGCCAAAGTTAACTTGTATTAATCTCATGATGTCTCCGTGAATTTAGTATCAAAGTACTTACATGAGTTTTTCTTTCCCTGCCGTATGCATGGTTTGGCAGACTGCATGCATACATATACACACATGACGCACTGTAAATTTACTCAGGATGTGCACACTGACCAGGATGCGTCCACTGAGATGCTGCTCAGATGTGCTCTAGGTCTCCTGGAGATGGGGGCTTGGTCTCCCCAGTGTGTCAGGGATGGCACTGTGAGCACCAGGTAGTGGGGGAAGAGAGTACAAAAGGAGGTGCTGACTGTGCTGGGGGCCCACCCTAGCTCCTGGGGCACAATCCCCCTGAAAACATCAGGGTGGAAGAAGGTATCTGCTGCAGCATTTGAGTTGCTTCTTTGCTGCCTCCAGTCTTCTGTCACCATGGTTACGCTGGAAGTAGGTGGCCGAGACCCTTGAAGAGAGTGAGCACAGTCAGTGCACTGGGTGTTTCCTGGCTCCCAGGCCCTGAGAAGGAGGCCCTGTGTTATAGGGCCAGCAGGAGGCTAGGAGGAGATGCAGCAACATGGCCACGCAGCAAGGAAAGGATTCAGTTCTGGGTTTTCTGGAGTGAATGCTCCAACTAAAGGGGGGTGAGGACTTGTAGGCAGGATGTAACTCAAGTGTGAGGTTCAGCTGTGTGGGGGATAGCAAGGCCATCTGCTCCGTGGCACAAGGCTGCTTTGGAGGATGACCAAAACTCTCAGATTAAGCGAAGGTTGCAAAACTAAATGTACTAAAAATACACCATTGAACTGTACAGATTAAGTGGGTCAACATTATAGTATGTAAATGATAGAGTTTTTAAAGATCACAGAACAAAAATACAAATAATGCCCTTTTCTGTTTGCTTTTAGAATTAGCTCTAAGCTATTTCTCTAGAATTAACTGTTACGGGTTATATTTAGATGTCCCTCTAAAGCCTCGTGCACTCATAGATGGGGCTTTGGGGAGTGGCTCAATCATGGGTGTGTGATACCTGGATTAGTGCACTGATTGGTTTAGGGTAGTTCTGGGTGTGGGTGATGGATTTACTGAACTGGGGAACCCACCCTGAATATGAGTGGCACCAACTAATAGGCTTGTAGCCTGGACTAAATAAGGGAAAGCAGAAGAAAGGCCGCTGCTTCCTGCTTACCCTGCCACGGACTGTTTCTCCTCTGCCATGCTGCTCCGCCTTGGAGACAGCCAACTATGAACTGAAATCTCTACAAACTATGAGCTGAAATAAACCTTCCCTCCTTTAAGCTGTGGTTGTCAGGTTTTGTCCTAGCAACAAGAAAGTAAGACAGTAACCTTGCATATTCTGCAGGAGAAAAGAAGTTGCTTCATCCATGAACAGAAAACACTGCTCATTTTCATTTATTCTCCAGTAGACTGTGGCGGTTGTAAGTACCATTGGTCTTAAAATCTGGTCAAAGCAGCATATGACTTTGGCTGTCAACCTCTCTGTGCTGAAGTTTTTACATCTGTAAAGAGGACATATATTTCCTATCCTGTGGAGTTCTCTTAGAGATGAAATAATATATATATAAGGGCTTAAACTCAGTGTCTAGCACATTCACATTTGCCAACTGTTTTCTTAGTATTTACTGAGGGGCTGTTTCACACCAGGCACAAACTAGTCCTGCCCTTGACCTGACTTGGAGCTTTCATGGATGCCCTCCCTGGCCTCCTCCTCCACATACTCCCCAGAGGGTCAGGGGGACATGCATTCCTAGACCACATTTTAGTACCTGTCCTAGAATTTCCTGTCCAAGTGGCCAAAGCCATGCAAGATCTGCCTGGCCTCCTCCCTGGGTCTGTCTTCCCCTGGCTCGATGGAGCTGCCATGGACTTCTCCAGGGAAGGACAGGCCCTGGGCAAGGAGAAAAGAGGGTCAGCTCGCTGTCCACACTCTTGCCCTGGCACTTCCAAACATCACCCAGCACAAATGTGAATCCTGTCAAAGACACTGGATTATTTCTGCAAAATGGAAAAATAGTCCACTTTACCCCCCCCAAGCCCTTTAGCTCTAAGCTACTACTGTAAGATCATCTTTCCCCTTGAAGATTGCTTCCTATTAACTACAACAAAGGATCACTGCCTTGAGTAATTGCATATTTTCACTTCATTTCTTTTTTTTTTTTTTTTGGTACCGGGGATTGAACTCGGGTCCTTGCGCTTGCGCAGCAGGCGGCGAAACCACTGAGCTAAATCCCTGGTCCTTCACTTCATTTCTAATTAGTACTTTTTCTTGTTCCTTTGAAAGGCTAATTGCAAACATCCGAGTTTTTGTATTATGACAATAAAAATGCCTTATTTTTTAAAAAGTCACTTATATAGATTTCCAATGTGTTATATTCAATAAACCGTTCCCAGAGGAAAGTGTAGATAGGAATAAATAGATGTCGAAGAAGGGGGAGGGGGGCGGATAGAAGAATGAGAGAATTTTAAAGATATTTCAAAATTAGAGGTGATGCCATGAGGTGAGATGGTATGAGGCACTTAACATTTTGAGATTTTCCCAAATATTCAAGTAGATATCAAATATATTTGATAAAGTCCAAGTATAGCTGACGTGAAGGTTCAGTACCTGAATAGGACTATGTACATCAAATGTGTGTGAATTGCACATTAGAAACACAAGGCAGAAACTAAAGAACTCCCATTAATCTTTTAAAAGGGAATATCGTGCTCAATCTACACGTTCTTTAAATAATTTGAAAACTGCCTAATGTGAAAAATACATTGTATAGATCCAGAAAGTCATGATTCCATAATGTGAAACTGGACTTGTATCTCAGAGATGTCCACAGAATGTGTTCCTCACCTCTAGGAGAAAAGTAACCGCTGTGTAACAGTAGGACACTAACCCCACGCTGCAGGAGCAAGCCAGACTTGGTCTCCTCGAGCTGCCACCTAGTGGTGCACTTCAGCATTACAGTTATTTATTTTGCAGCACTGTTAGTTCAGCATCTTCTTTTTTCACAACACTCAAAAGGACTACTTTGAGGTCCAAAATGCAAATTGAAAATTGACGTGAAAGTTGAATTTGGAGCTGTAGAGAAGCTTAAAAGAGACTCCTCCTGCTGTAGAGCCCCATACTGTAACATCGACCGGACGGAAACGAAGCCGTAGTGGGCCCTTCCACGCCCCGCTCCATGAGGTGGTCTGGCTGCGAACGCACAGCTGTGTACATGGATGCAGGTTTGTTTTCTAAAGGTAGCGGATGGGTGCTGTATGAACACGGTTATGGAACAAATGGACCGTATTCTTGGCCTATAGCGTGCTACCCACGCGGAGTTGGATCCCAGGAGATACTCGTTGCATACGAGTGACACTTTAGTGAAGAAGGAAGTACCCGCCCCGTCACCTACGGCTGTATTAGAGAGATGTAGGTGGAGGAGAGTTAGACGCCACAGGGC
This sequence comes from Heterocephalus glaber, assembly GCF_000247695.1. Next base: position 20,683,967 of record NW_004624763.1, on the reverse strand, counting down.
AGGCGGGGTCTCTGCTGTGCATGGACCAACAGCGTCCAGGCCGAGGCCTCAGCATGGCTGCACCTGCACAACCGCACGCATCTCCCAGGCCAGGGCCGGGGCCGGGGCCGCCCTTCCCTCCCTGCTGGCAGAGCCTCGCTGCTGGAGAGTCAGTGGACCCAGTGGGGCCTACCTACCCTGCGCTCAGTCCCCCAGCTCAGGGTTTCATTGCATCTGCAAAGATAGGAGCAGCACAGCCACGGCAGCTAACTTAAAAGTAGACGTGAACCCTGGTGAACGCTGACAGCGGAGTGTGGATCCATAACGGCTAAATCGCTGTCCCGACGTGAAGCCCCCCCTCCAGTATCCGCCGCCACATGGCCTAGAGCAGGGGCTCGGACTTCCAGAGGGCCATCTGTTAGAGACAAGCGCTGAGCTCAGACGGCTGTTGTGAGGCGTGGGTAAATGATGTCCGTGAAGCGCTTGGCCCACGACTGATACCGCGGGTGCTGCAGGATCTTAGCCAATGCTTGCTGCTGGTGCGGGTCAGATCAGAGTAGCCCACTTCTCCCTGGAGTGGGGCGTCAGGGAGGCGCACTCCCAAGTTACACAGGAAAGTAGCTACCCGGCAGGCCTGCAGTCAGGGGCTTCCCTGCCTCGCTTGCTTGGCCAGTGCACACGGGCTGCTGCAACCCCGGACCCGACACTGATTCCCGAGCAAGGTGAGCTGATCTGGGCCAGGAGCCCCAGGGCAAGGTGCTGGCAGGTTCTGGGGAGGGCGGCCCTCAATACAGCACCGTCCACCACATCCTTGGAGGGGACACACTCCCGACCTCTTGTGACAAGGACTGGAAGGACAGAGAACCAAATGCTGCACCAGACCTGGGTCCACTGAGGAGAAGGGGTCCCCATGACCGTGTCACCTCCCGGTGGCCCCTCTTGGCACTACTGCATGGGATTCGGTGTCACCTCGGGACATGCTCAAACCACAGAGCTTCCCCATGGCCCCGGGGACTGAGGCTTCACACCTGCAGGCAGCACCCTGCAGGGCTTGGCCTTGGCCTGGCAGGAGGGACTGGAAGTCAGAGTCCCGAGTTGGGAAGGCAGGCCTAGCCTACCCAGTGCCCAGTTTGTGCACTCAGCCTGGGAGTGCCAGGCCCTGTCCACATGCAAGAAGGGCTACGGGCTCACCTTTCTCCAAGGGGACACTGAGGCAGGGCCTCAGGAACCTGCACAGGACAGGTGGGGACAGGTGGGCCGGGGGGATGCGGGGCCGAACAGGCCCAGTGGGCTTCTCACCAGGGACCGGAACCCACAGTGAAGGGAGCGCCCTGTTGCTCCCCCACTTTTCTGCCCAAGTCCATCCCGAGGCTCTTCCTGCCGTCAAGATGCTCTCGCCAGTCATCAGCCAGCAGCACCCCCGCCATGAAAACTGTTCCCCGAGGAGCCCTGTGCCTCCATGGATCACCTTGTCACTGTCAGTCAGGGCCTCTTCAGCCAGGAGAATGCAAGGCCCCTGGTCCCTGCCTCCCAGGTCAACAGTGAGTTTCCTCTGCTGCCACAAGGGCCCTACATATCGAGAGAGGACGCGGGCAGCAGAGGGGACACTCCCGGGACAAGCTCAACCTGCTGCCCTGCAAGGTGTCAGGCAGGGAGCCAGGGGACGGTCCGCTGTTCTGCACCCGCCTTTCCTCTGGAGCGTCCTCTCCTTTCTCCTCTGACACTGCCACTGAGTCAAAGGGAGCTCTTTCCTCCCGCACTGGTGACGCCCCACGGCCCCTTTTCTGATACAGTTGAGCTAATTAAGCACAGTTTGTGTGGTGTTGCAGGGTGTCTTGTGATACGAAGCCCCAGGATAAAGAAGCCTCTGGAAGCACTGATCCACACAGTTCCCGAAGGGGTGTCAGTCAGGACAGCCGACACCCAGCGCTGGTGCTGGGCGGTGCAGGGCTCGCAGCAGCTCCAGGGTGTGCATAATTCCACTTCCCGAACACGAAGGCCCCGCGACAGTAACTGCACAACCTTCTTGGTTTTTTTAATCCTGGCTAGACAGCCAAAACTCTGGGACTTTCTATCATCAATGCGTTCTAATTTTTACATTTTCCCGTTTTCTTTTATTAGTACTACTTATTAATCTTTACAAGACACCGAGTTTCAACGCACATAATTCGGCCATATCCATCTCCCTATTGATGCTTTCTAATTTTTAATCATTTTGAGGTCTGGTAACCTGGAGCTCGGGAAATCTGACAGTAACAGCGCTTTGCATTCACTGTTGACGTCACGGCCCAGGCACAAGGGCGTGGACCTCAGGCTCTGCCAGCCGACTCCGCAGCCACAGCAAGCTCAGCGCCAACCAGCTCAAGGAGCAGAAAGTCTGGGGTGGGGTCTGGGCCGGGCCGGCTGGTGTCGGGAACCCGCAGCCCCGGTGCTCGTGTCCAGCAGGCTGCTGCCCAGGGCTCTGTCCTGTGCCGTCCCGCAGCCGCTGGGCCTGGCCTGCCCGGAAGTCCCGGGAGATGCTCTCGGGTTATCCGCGGGGCCTGGCTGGCTTCGGGGCGTCAGGCGGGGCTGGCAGAGGCGGGTGAGCCGCTCGGTCGGTCAGTTCCTCTGGCAAGATTCCGGGTGGCCGCAGTGGGCTCTGCTGGCTGCGTCCGGATGCGCCTTGCGCCCTTGGGGACAGCTGCCCGCCGCCCTTTCCTCCCCACCTGGCTCCCTTCCCTAAGCCGACCTTCCACGTGGGGTCCTCACCTCTCCAGGAATTTTCCATCTCGTTTTCTTCAGGCCAGAAAGAAACTTCCCTTCCCCTCTGCCAGGCAGAGCTTTCTGTTGTACGCCCCGAAGTGCCCCGCGCCCCAGGAGCACACAGGTTCGCTCCCCCGGAGCCCGGGCCCAAGCGCCGCGGCGGCTCTGCGCGAAGCTGGCACCGGGAAAGGCGCCCCTGAGGCGCGTCCTTGTCCGCGTCCAGGCGGTCGGGCGTCCTGCGGAAGGGAGGAGCCTGAGCACGACGGCACCGAGGGCTCGGCGGCGACCGCTGTGGTCGTGAGGCCTCGTCTGGTCCGTGCGTCCCGTCCCCGCGTCCCGGGTTCCCGCGCGCTCCGCCTCCCGCCTGGCCCGCGCCCCGCTCAGCCTTCCCAGCCCTCCCTGGGGCGGGGCGCCGCGGGCCTCAAAAGCCGCAGCCGGGGCGCGGGCGCGGGCGCGGCGGGGCCATGTCGCGGCTGCTGGTGCGCGGGGGCCGCGTGGTGCACCCCGACTTCTCGCAGGACGCCGACGTGCTGGTGGAGGGCGGCGTGGTGCGCGCGCTCGGCCCCGACCTGCGCGCGCCCGCGGGGACCCGGGTGCTGGACGCGGCGGGAAAGCTGGTGCTGCCCGGGGGCATCGACCCGCACACGCACCTGCAGCTGCCCTTCATGGGCACCTGCTCGGCCGACGACTTCCTGAGGGGCACCCAGGTAGGGCGCAGAGAGACTCGGCGCCGCCAGGGCCGGGCGTGGGGCCCTCGGGGACGGGGACGGGGACTGGGCCGGGGTCGGGACGGGACGCACCGCCCCTCCTGAGGGGCCCTGCAGCAGGTAGGGGCGCAGCCACCCGGCCCAGGGCCAGGACCGAGCTCGCCAGGCCGCGGGCTTCCAGTTCACACAGCAGAGCTGGGGCCTGGGGCCGCCCGGTGCCCTCCGACCCGCAGGGTCCCGGCCACGCCGCCTCCACCGAGAGCCCAGCTGGACACCAAAGGGCCACCGAGGCCCAGGGCCCGATCGCACGGCGCCCCTCCTCCCGTGCGCGGGACTGGCGGGGGGGCGGCGCGCAGGCGGGCGCTCCCGACCGACCGCCGGCGACTCAGTCAGCCTGGAAAACTCCGGCTCCCTTCCCAACTCCCGCTGCCCTTCTGACAGCGCGTGTCTACACGCTACGTAGGCGTCGGCTGTTAGCACAGCTCTTGATTGTAGAAAATCTGAAAAATGATAGAAAAGTGGAAAGAAGGAACAATATTAACCACACAGTGCTGCCCTCCGAGGGCCAGCGTCTCTGCTCTTCAGGCTCGGTGTGCCCGGCGCGGAGGCCTGCAGGTGAGTGTGTGTGGAACTGCAGGGGTCGCCTGCTGTGTCCTGGGACTGGCGGTGGCAGGGCCTCCCTCAGCGCCCACTTGCGAGGGGACTCGTGTTGTTGCTTCGGAGCGTACAAAGAGGGTTTTTGCACCGGCTGGTCCTCTGGCACTTCTGGCCTTCGTTGTCAAAACACCAGAGGGCCGGGGATGTAGCTCAGTGGCCCTGCGCCTGCCACGCAAGTGCAAGGTCCTGAGTTCGATCTCCGGTACCACAAAAAAACACAAAACAAAACGAAACAAAAAAACAGAAACACGTTCGTTCTTCATGAGCTTGGCATCTTAAGCAGAAAATTATATCAGAGAGACTGAGGTCAAAGGTTTAGCAAACACAACTTCCTGTTGAATATTAAATGGTGCTCACAAAGGCCCCCAGTGGAAGTGGGTTGTTGGATCCCCGGACATGACACTCCCACCCCCAGAACCAGCACAGCCCCATCTTCTGTCCCGGCTGTCACAGTGGTTCCCAAAGGCGTGTTGGTGGATCCGGGGTTGAGAAATTAGGGACAAAGATGCCTTAGGTGAAAACTGGTGTCCACCACCTTGAAAGTGTGTGCTCACTAATGCCGCCACATAACATGTGTCTGGTCGCGTACCTGCTTCATGACAGGCACTGCGCTAAGTGGTGCATTATTTCCCCGGGGCTGTTATCTAGTTTTTACAACGGAGGAAATTGACACAAGGTGCCTGCCCCATGCCGCACACCTGGGAAGTGTCCATCGAAGTGGCTCTTCAGATTCAGTGCTCCCTGATTCCATCGCGAGAGTGCTCACCTGTCAGTCTGGATGTCTTTGAAAGAGCGTTTATATTCAGAGTTGTCAGAGCGGCGCTCGATGGATGGGCAGAAGGCTGCACCAGATGCATGTTGATGAGCGCAGGCTGTTTCAAAAGTACAGGGCATGAGCCCTGGGAAATCCAGTGGCCCTTGGCCTCCACAGAGCCGGGACGTTAATGGTTATCAAAATGAACGCATATCATGGGGACAAATGGTGTAAGGCATTTGCACACGCATTTACAGCCATATCCTCTCCAAAGGTACAGAAGGCCATAAAGTAAAAGATAGACCTTGCTGTCAGGACTCAGGCTCCAAAAAGTTAGACCAGTAGCTATTTGCGTTCTGCATTCACCAAGCTGATTACTGTGATAGTTGACAAATAGAAGGGAAACCGTTTGTGTTGTCCTATTTATTGATCACTTGATTGTGAGGGGACCCAATTTAGAAAATGAAATGTAGGTTAACTAAAGGTTACATATATTGTAAATCTAATTCATGTCTGAGATTGGTTTAAAGCCTGTAATTGATCTATGTGATTACAGGTAAAAGCTTTCTCTCTGACATAACTAATGGAAATAATGTTCCACTTTAAAGAAATCCTATTTCACTCTGTTCTATACTAGATGGACTGTGGTCTTCCAATAATTCAATATCCATGAGGAAGAAAGATGGGATGTCTTATTCACTGGGTATTGTGAATTCAATAAATTCGAAGGAGCCATGGCTTCACTTTTACTACATACTATGTATGATATGACATAAGAGTTCAGCAAGTTTTCAGATATATAGATTGGTGTTCAGACATGTACGCATGTTGCGGGGGGAGGACTTACATTAAAAAGCTGATTGAGTTGGCAGCTGGCAGCAGTATCCTCTTTAAAAAATTGGGAAAACACTCAGCATACTTTATTTTTCTAGTAAAAGACGAAAAAACTCACTGTTACTGGGAAGGGAAATTATACTTTGCTTAGGAACTTTTTGGTAAAACACCAGTGGAGGGTTTGCCCCCGAGGCATGTAATGAAGCACACACTCATGGTCGTATTCATAGTGCTTTCTCACCTCCAGGGGAAGCGGGCCTCTGGGAACCTTGAATCCCCTTTCTATTCCCCCCCACTACCCGAGCTGGACTTCAGCGCTGGGCTTGTGTGCTGAGGGTGAGACCCCAGGCCGGGGGCCTCCTCTCCGGGGGTCCCAGCCTTGCCTAGGCTATAGAATGAGGTTTGGGTTGGAAATGGATAAACAGTGAATGAGAAATATCGTGAAACATTAATACATTGATCACCCAGCCCCTAATAAAATCCTGGAGCATTATGCTTATTCCATATACATTAGTTGGACGAACAGATTGTTTTTTGTCAAAAAGGAAAATTCAGGACCGGGAATTTAGCTCAGTGGTTCTGCTGCCTGCCTCTCAAGCACAAGGTCCTGCGTTCAATCCCGGTAACAAAAAAAAAAAAGGTAAATACAGAAAAAAATTAAAAAGTAATGTTTAAAAGTCTTATATTTTCTTCCTTCCTTTTGGAGTTTTTCTTCTGAAGAGGGGCATGCAAACTTTTTTTTCAGTACTGGGAATCGACCCCAGAGCATGCTACCACTGGGCCCCTTTTACTTATTTTGAGACAGGGTCTTCCTAAGCTGTCCAGGTTGGCCTCGAACTTGGCTCCTTGTGCCTCAGCTTTGTGCGTGGTGGGGGTTCCAGGCCTGTGGAATCACCTCCAGCTGTGCCTTTTCCCATCTGCAGTTAGCGCCTCTGCTTCAACAGGTCCTTAGAGATCACTGGAGAACGTGATCATGCCGCCCCCTCTCCTCCCAGGGCCGAGGCTCGGGTTTTCCTCACAGCCTGGGTCACTCCTAGGCCCTGGGGCTGTGAGTGCACCTGGCCTGGCAGGACCTCAGGCTAGGTGTCAGCCCTTCCGAGACCGGCCGCTCCTTCCTGTCTCTCGAACCTGGGCGGCTGCACGCCATCTCCTCCAAGGGGTGTCTCTGGTCTCCGCGTCCCTGCTAGGACTGAGCAGTGTGGTGACAGCCGATGAGACCAGTCGAGGTCACTCTGAAATCCCCAGGTGAGGTGTCGGGCTTCCGGGCTGTTGGTGGATATTGGCTTTTAAAACAAATCTATGCCAATTTAACAGGAAAAATATGGAATTTCTGAATGTTTTCAAAAGATAAAGTCTTTCATTACTGGTAAGGCTGAGCTTCGAATGTCTGCATTGGGTTCAGAGTTTGCAGGGTTTACGAGTGCCCGCTTTTCCGGACTGGCCATTCACGATTGCAATGCCAGCCTTTGGAGTGTTTAGGGAAGGGAGGACGTCTCCGACTGATTTGAAGCCACTTGATGTTAAAGCAGCTCTTGGGCTCCATGGTCCTCATGTTAGGAGTCTTCCCACTAGACTTTCCCAGAGCCTGGGACTTGCTGCTTCCAAGTACTACACGATTTTCACGTCCACATCTTCCTCCTCATCTGGCTCGTTTAGGTGTCCGACACTGAAATGTTTTCAGTGTTCAACAAGGTTGTCTAAAGATGGAGGTTTGCACAGTATGGTGGTCAGCGAGGAGAAAGTATTCCTACACCCTCTGTTCTGCGGTCGAGGGCCTTCCAGTTAAACTGACAAAAGGCAGATCAGCAAGAGAGTCTGCCCCAAAATATATTCACACTTCAGGAAAGAAAACCCTGCACAAGTATCTTAATACTGAGTTTACAAGACATCATGAGATTAACGCAAGTTACCTTTGGCTTCTACAATTGCAAGAGGTGCTCAGAGTGACGGCCGTGAGCTTCCAGGCATTTGTCGCTTTTCTCTTCCTGCAGTGTGTGTACATTTTTTTGGTGGACTCTGTGTATTATTAAAAATGTATACATGTATGTGGGAATTCACAGAGAAATGTAGCGCAAGAAGAAGTTGCTTAGAGCTGGGGCGGAGCTCAGTGTGGAGCAGGCAGGAGGCCTCAGACTGCCCAGCACTGACAGAAAAGGAGCAGCTAGAACACGGTGTGTCGGCACCATCCTGCCAGAGCAGAGCAGAGGCCTCCACGGGAGCTTGGAGGGCTGTGGGTGAGCGGGCACGCCAGACTGTCAGAAAAGACAAGGGACCCTCGGGGAGCAACGTAGGGCAACGTAGGTAGGAGGGCAGTTTGGTGTGCACGTCCATCTGGTTGTGGGCCAGGCTCTGGTCCACGGCAGTGAGCCAGGATCTCCTCACCGCAACTCGTAGGAGGGTATTTATAAAATTGAGGTTTTTAAAAATTAGTTTTATTGGTACGCTTTCAATATACATAATGATCACATTCATCACAGGGAATCTGTACCTACACAGGATGTATCTTGGTTCTTCTTTTTCCCATTCCCCTCCCCCATCAACCCTTCTTCCCCTCCTTATTCACAAAGGCTTTGTTTCCATTTTTCATTCTGTTCTCTTTGTTTTTTTCTTTTCCCTTCCTTCCCCCCCCCATTTTGTTCCTCTTCCCATTTAACATTTTCTTCCTACTTCCTGATATCTATTATTCATTTTGATCCTTATATATGCTTTCAGTTTCTCACATAAGAGAAACAATGCAATATTTAAAACTATGTGTCTGATTTATTTCATGTAAAAGTGTGGTCTTAAGGTACATCCATTTACCTAAAAATATCTCGAGTCTATCCTTTATGGAAGAGTAGTACTCCGTTGTGTATAAAAAAAAATATTTTCTTTATCCATTCATCTGTTCATGGGCAGCTAAGCTATTTCCAAGATTTAGGTATTACAAATTGTGCTACTGTATATATGGGTGTGTATATATTGCTGTGGTATGATGGTTTCAATACTTTCAGGAAAATACCAAGAAGAGGTTTAGGTGGGTCAAACAGAACCTCTGGTTTTAGTTTTTTGGGGAATCTCCATTCTGATTTCTACATTGTTTGTAGCAATTTACTCTCCCACCAACAGTGGAGAAGGTTCCTTTTTCCCCACAGCCTTGCCAGCATTTGTTATTGGTTGATTATGATGATGATGATCATGATCATGATGATTATTTGTTGTTGGTTGATTTCTTAGTGATGGCCATTCTTTCTGAAGTGAGATGGAATCTCAGTATTGTTTTAATTTGTATTTCTCAAATGACTAGTGATGTTGACCATTGTTAAAATATATTTATTTGCCATTTGTTCTTCTTCATCTGAGAAGTGTCTATTTTAGTTGCCCCATTTTGAGTCTTTAAATCTGGGGGAGGGTCTAATTTTTTTGAGTTCTTTATATATTCTATTCCTTTGTCCAAGGAATAGCCAATAAAACTTTTCTTCTCATGCTGTGGATTGGCTCTTCACTCTGTTGGTGGTTTCCTTTGCTGTGCAAAAGCTTTTTAATATGATGAGTTCCCAGTTGTTGATTCTTTGTAGTATTTCCTGTGCATTTGGGGTTTTTGTTCATGAAGTCTTTGCCTACCTCTATGTCTTCAAGAGCTTTACCTGTTCTAACTTCCAGCAGATTAAGTGTTTCTATTTTAATATTTAGATCTTTGATCCATTTCGATGTTAGCTTACTGCATCGTGAGAGATACGGGTCTAGATTTAATCTTCAGCATGTGGAAAGCCAGTTTTCCCAGCACCATTTATTAAAGAAGCTTTCATCCAGTGAAAGCCTCTTTTACTCTTTGGTAAAAGATAAGGTAGCTGAGTGTGCTTGGAGTTGTTTCTGCATTTTTTATTTTGTCCCATTGACCTTCAGGTCTGGTTTTTGTTTTTGTCTGTTGTTTCTTGCTTTTTTGCCAGTACCATGATGTTTTTATCACAGTAGCTTTATAATATGCCTTGAAATTTGGGATCATGATGCTCCCTCCCCTGCCTTTGTTGCCCAGAATTGCTTTTGCTATTCTAGTTCTTTTCTAGTTTCATATGAATTTTAGGATTGTTTTCTCTAGTTCTGTGAGGTCTGCTTTTGGTATTCTAATTGGTATTGCATTAAATCTGTATAATAGTTTTGGAAATGTGACCATTTTCACTACATTGTTTTTGCCTGTCCAAGAACAGGGGATGTCTTTCCATTTTCTTATATCCTCTTCAATCTCCTTTTCCAGAGTACTGTAGTTTTCAGTGTAAAGAACTTTTCACTTCCTTTGTTAGATTGATGCTTAAGTGTTTCATTTTTCTTGATGCTGTTGTGAAAGGGGTTGTTTCTCTAATTTCTCTCTCAGTGATATTGTTATTCATGTATAGGAAGGCTATTGATTTTTGAGTGTTGGCTTTGTATCCTGCTATGCTGCTGAATTCCTTTATTAATCGTAGGAGTCTTGGTGGAGTTTTTGGAGTCTTCTATGTAGAGTATCATGTCATCAACAAATAATGATAACTTCTTTTCCTATCCATATTCCTTTTCTTTCTCTTGTCTAATTGCTGTGGCTAATGTTTCCAGAACTATATTGAACAGGAGTGGTGATAGTGGGCATCCTTGCCTTGTTCGTGACTTTAGAGTAAAAGCTTTCAGTTTTTCTCCCTTTAGTATGATGTTGGCTGTTAGTTTGTAGTGGATGGCTTTTATCAGATTGACATAAAGACCTTCTATTCCAGTTTTCTGTAGGGTTTTATCATGAATGGTTGTTGGACTTTGTCAAATGCCTTTTTTGTATCTATTGAGATGATCGTGTGATTTTTGTCTTTGGTTCTGTTGATGTGGTGTACTACATTTATTGATTTGCATATGTTGAACCATCCCTGCATCCCTGGGATGAATCCCACTTGGTCAGGGTTTATAATCTTCTTGACGATTGTTGCATTGTGTTTGACAGTATGTTATTTAGGACTTTTGCATCTATGTTCATTAAGGGTTTCTCTTTTTTAGTTGGATCCTTTTCGGGTTTCGGTATTAGGGTGTTGCTTACTTCCAAGGATGAGTTTGGGAGTATTGCTTCCCTTTCAGTTTCATTAAAGAGTTTGAAGAGTAGTGGCATTAGATTATCTCTAAATTTCTTGTAGAATTCAGCAGTGAATCCATCAGGACCTGGGCTTTTCTTTGTTGGCAGGTTTTTAATTACACTTCTATTTCATTAACTAATATTGGGTTATTCAGACTTTCTATCTTCTTGATTCTGCTTTGGGAATTTGTATGTGTCTAGGAATCTGTCCATTTTATCTGAGTTTACCATATTAGAGTACAAGTTCTTCTGGATTTCTGCAGGATCTGTTGTGATTTCACCCTTTTCATTCCTAATTGCATGGATTTGGGTCTTTTCTTTCCTTTTTTGATAAGGTTGGCTAAGGATTTGTCAATTTTATTTAATCTTTCAAAGAACCAACATTTCCATTCATTGATTCTTCGAATTGTTTCCTTAGTCTCAATTGCATTAATTTCTGCCCTAGTCTTTATAATTTCCTCCCTCATATGAGCTTTGGGCTTGACTTGCTCTTTTTCTAGAAGCTTGAGGTTCAACACTAGGTGATTTATTTGAACTTGCTCTGTTTTTCTGATATGGGAATTCATTGCTATAAATTTCCCTTGTAGGACTGCTTCCATTGCATCTCTTAAGTTTCGGTACGTCATATTGGCATTATGGTTTAATAGTAGACAGTGTCTAATTTCTTCTTTAATTATATCTGTGACCCATTGGTAGTTCAGGAGGGTGTTATTCAATTCTATATGTTTATGTTGTTTTTGTGTTTTCTTTTGCCATTGGTTTCCAATTTTGTTTCACTCTGATCTGATAATATGCATGGAATAATTTCAATTCTTTTCCATATACTTAAGCATGTTCTGTGAGCTAGTATGTCTAGTAAGTCCATTTGTTCAAAGATTTGGTTCAGCTCTGATATTACTTTGTTGATTTTTTTGTCTAATTGATACATCTATTCATGACAGTGGGATAGTGAGGTCTCCTGTTGCAGTTGTATTGGTGCTTATCTGATTTTTCATATTGATTAGTGTTTGTTTTATATAGTTGGATGCATCAGTGTTTGGTGCACATATATTTATGATTGTTATCTCTTCTCTTTGGATTGTTCCCTTAACAAGTATGTAGTTGCCTTCTTGTCTCTTCTGATCAGTCTTGGCTTGAAATCCCCTTTGTCTGCAAATAGAATAGCTATGCCTGCTATTTTTTTCCGGGTTCCTGTTCCATACAGTATTGTTTGTCTTCCATTAAGTTTTAGTCTATGCATTTCTTTTTGAGTTAAATATGTTTCTTGAATGCAGCATATTGTTGGATCTTGCTTCTTCATCCACTTTGCCAGTCTATTTCTTTTGATTGATGAATTGAGTCCATTTATATTGATGATTATAACTGATCTGTATTAACTTATCCTCGTCTTATTAATTTCCTGTTGCTGGTTCCCTTTCTTTCCCTTTTTTTTAATTGCTTGCCTTACTTGGTGGATTCATTCTATTGGGATTCATAGAATTGTTGTCCTTGTCTTTTTTTTAGAATACTTTTCAGAACTTTTTGGAGTGCCAGTTTGGTGGTCCTGAATTTCTTCAGATGTTCTTTATCATGGAAGTATCTTATTTCTCCATTAAATTTGAAAGATAATTTTGCAGGGTACATCAATTTAGGTTGGAGGTTGTTTTATTTTAGGACTTGAAATACTTCATGCCAAGCTGTCCTTGACTTAAGGGCTTGTGTTGAGAAGTCTGCTGTGATTCTGATGGATTTTCCTTTATAGGCGATAGGTTTCTTTTCTCAAACAGCTTTTAATATTTTGTTCTTGTGTTGAATTTCTAGAATCTTGACCTTTACATGCCTTGGTGTAGTTGTTTTCTGATCATGGCTAATCGGGGTTCTATATGCCTCATTTATCTATAAGTCAAATTCTTTTACTATGCTTGGGAAGTTTTCTGCTATTCCTTCTGTGAACAGGTTTTTTATATCCTTTGTGCTTTCTTCTGATTTTTCATTGATTTCAGTTAATCTTATTTTATTCTTCTTTGCATGATCTAGAAGCTGTTGGATTGATTTTTCATGGTCCCTTGCTATTTTTAAGAAATCTTTCATTTGGTGGTTGCTGACTGCAAACCTGTCTTCTAGGTCTGATATTCTGTCTTTGCATTGGTTGATTCTGCTGCATATAGAATATTTAATCTCTTGAATATCTGTTTGTATCTGTTTCATGGACTCTGCTTCTTTCTTGTGTTGGGCATTCGTGGTTTCCATCACTTTCCTAAACTCCTTTATTGTTTTTTCAAAATCTATATCTATTCTAGCTTCACTAACCTCCCCTTCATGGTGGCCATCCTCTCTTTAGTAAACTGTGCAATTATTTCTGATTTTTTTTTTCTAGAGCCTCATTCATCTGCTTTGCTGCTTCTGTGGCTACCATTTCAGAAAGTCCAGCTGGGTGGCTTTTGATTTCTTCCACCTCAATGCCCACTAGATTTGCCTTGGGAGAGCTGAAGGTCTGGGATTGCATCTTGCTTCTGTGCTTTCTCATTTTCTCTTGTTTTATTTGTGTTCTTCACTGATGTTTGTAAATTGCTTATGGTAGGTAGCTTTGTTACTAGTGCCAAGACCTCTTTAGGACATGCTTACTTTTCAGAGGTGTCTTCTATGCATAGCTGGCTTTTGGCTTGTGAGTCTGTCCCAGGATCTTGCCTGTTCCATTTGTTAGGGATTAAAGGTTGGCATTTGTTTGGCCTAGCTGCCAATTCTTTGGTACTGGACTATGGTGTTGTTCATGACCTTCAGACAATCTTGGTATTGGCTTACAAAGAAGACCAATTGATCATAGCAGCTATGTCACCTTGGCTAAAGTAGTATGACCAGTAATAACAATAGCATCAAACACAGTCTGGAAAATGACAAACTGTGATGACTATTAATTTGCCACCTTTAACTATAGATACAAACTTTATAGTTATATAACAAAATCTAAAACCAATCAGAAAATTATGTATAGTAAAAATCCACTTAATAGCAACTTTACCCTCAGGGGAGAGAGTTTAAAAGCGATAAAGGGAAAAAATAGAGCAATAAAAGAAGAGAAACAGATTAGAAGCAAGGCTGAAAGGCAAAGGAAGAATACTCAAACTTCGAGAAATTAGTGAGGAAGACAAGGGAGAAAGAAAGAAGGAAAAAACAAAAACAAGAAGAAAGCAAACAAACTAAAAACAATGTTCACATCCATGAAGAAACAAAAGTAGACAATCCAGCTCAGCAGCACAGTGCCTGCTTGGCAAGTGTGAAGTCCTGAGTTTGATCCCTAGTACAAAAAAAAAAATAAACAATCTAGAAAAAACAAACAATACAACATTTTTTAACCCCCTAAAACAGTAGCAACAACAACAAAAACAGACAAAAGGAGATTTCTCTGTGACTTCATGCCTGTGATTTTCTTCTGGTGTCCACAGTTTTGTGGTAGTGTCCAAGTCAGAGCCCAGGCCTGTGCTCGGGGGGAGGCAGGTAACCCCAGTAGGTCTGCAGTAGGGTTAGGGTGGGCTGCTAGCTGACCCCCAAGCCTGCAGCAGTGTTGGGGTGGTGCCAATTCTGGTGCTCAGTTCAGGCTGATCCTGGCCTCCAGCTGTGGGGCCAGGGCCTGAGTCTTCACCCAGCGAGGTGACCCTGGTTGTCCCTCACTGGTCCCCACAGCTCCCTGATCTGGATGTCTCCTATGGCTGTCCCTCACCCAGTCACTGTGAGATTTCAACACTGGGCACCCTGAGTGGACGTCAACCCATGGCTGTTCTGAGTATGAGGTTCATTGGCCCCTCCCTAAAAAAGTGACATCCAAGCACCCTCTTCAGGGAGCACAGCAGTCACCTGGACTAGAGTCACTTACTGGCCCTTGCAGCGCAGAGCACCCACTGCTCTGCTCCATGGGCTGCCCCCTACCCCAGGCCTCAGCATCCTCACTGTGCCTCTGTAGATTTAATCCTCCTCTCTCCTGCTGAGAGTGCAGTTTGCCCCCTCTTTCTGTGCTGCAGTCTGTCATCTCACTTTCTCTGCAGCTTCCAGTTTTCCCTTCAGATCCTTCCTAGGTCCCTGGGATCCATCTCTCTCCTTCCTCTCTTCCCTGAGTTGTTATTATCCAGGGTCTGGATTCTGAATCTTCAAGAGGTTGATTTGTTGCTGCTTACCACTCTGCTATCTCCCCAAAGTTCTATAAAATTGAGTTCTAAACTGGATGTGGTGTGCATGCCTATAATCCCAGCTACTCAGGAGGCCGAGGCAGGAGGATTGTGAGTTCAAGGCCAGCCTGGGCCACACAGTGAGACAATGTCTCAAAAAAATTGAATTCTTAGGGGAGGCTCAACATTTTGGCAGACACAGCATGCCTTTTCTCAAAACCCTCTTCTCAAATGTCTTCTGCTCAAAATAATTTTATGCTATTGTGGTCTTATCAGACCCTTAACTCCAAAGTAATACTAAGGATTCTCACAGTGATGATTCAGTTCCTTTAATTCAGCCAACAAGTACTGGTTGCAAGTCCAGTCCACACTGGGCTTCCTGGCTGGTACAGGAGTTACAGTGATGGAAACAGTGGTCTCCATTCCCAGGGGCAAACCACTGCAGCAACATGGGTGGGTGTGTGACTCGGGCTTAAGCGCTGGTGACTCTGACCTCTTCCGAGAGGACCCTTAACACTTTCCTTCCTACTGGGTCCCCAGGCATAGCTGCTTGCATGCCCAGGTGGGCTCCTGACCGGGATCCTTGGCCGACAAGTCCATCATGGCAGCAACCCAGTATCTATACCTCAGCACCTCTTCGAGTTCGCCTGTCTCATGCCTGGGAACAGACCGGGGGGAACATTTCAGGTTTTAGTCATAGTCACTCCATCGAGAGGGAAACCATGTTAGGGGAAGTCTTGAGCTGCTGAGTCCTCACAGTGTGTTCTTTGCACATAACAGCAAGGACTTTAAGAATTAAAATGCAATCTTTCTTTCTAAATTAAGACATTCTTTGAAATATAGATGTGGAAATAGACTGGAATTTCTTACAGAGTCCTAGTGGGCACTGATCAGGCGGTGGGCTTTGGGCAGAACTGACCAGAGAGCCTTCAGATGTGTTCAGTTTACATCTCACATCAGTGTTGTCTCAGAAGGACCTCGGAGACTACACGGCCAGCACCAGCGTATCTTTGGGGAAATGACACCACACACTGACGTGTGACGTACAGTTTTCTCGGGTTTTGATGGGAAAAATGAACCATCCTTATTCATCTCATAACAGTTGGGGAAAATTGGCCCTGCCTTCTTCTATCCCTTAATCATTTGGAGACTGTTCCTATGCCAGACTCTGTGTTGGGTTAAGGGCAGGCAGAGCAGAAACCAATTCACCTAACCTGGGAGTTCTTCCTCCCCGGGTGCTGGTCTAGGCAGGAGAAGTCGCAGAAAGTGTACTCATTGGAGGTGGCAGGTGACATGGGTGGGCACTGTTGGTGGATTGGATTTGAGGGTCCCAAGAGCAAGAGAGGAGGTGGCAGGGGGCCCTTAAGAGCTGCTTTGGATGGATAATCAATCGCTTCCTTAGTGTCTCAAACCTGGTGAGGCAAGAGGTCAAGTGGACAAGCAGTGTCCGGGGCGTCAACAAAGCTCAATGTGCTTCTGGATTTGGGATATAAATCGAGATTACCAAGTCTGTTTTCATAAACCTTCATGGCTATGAGAATGCTAGAAATCCAGCCAGGAGCTGTTCTCACTCAGACTGAACTCTTATGGTTTTACCTGGGTGGAACAGATGCTGTGATGGATCTTAGCGAAGCAAAGTCCGTTGTTTCAGGATGAGTTTAGAAGGGAAGACTGAGGGAAATGCTTGGGGGTATTTTCGGTAACGAATTACAGGCTGTTCTGTTCTGTGACGTGAGACCCACTGTCGCCTCAGCGCACCTGGTGTCAAGTTGCTGGGCACAGTGTGGACTCCTGGGCCCTGAAAGAGGGTGGGACAGGCTGGAAAGTCTCCACAGGAGGACAGCCCAGGTAGTCAGGAGCTGGCAGAACCAATTTAGGTGTCAAGATTAGAAAGGGGAAATGCATTTCGCTTGAGTAAATAACAAAAGTGGAGAGAAAGCCAATCCCAGGGAAAACAAAGGGACCTCAGCAAAGAGGAGCAGCACCAGCATCAGGTAAACTGGGTGTGTAGAACTCACTCCCCGAGGGGAGAGGGCAGGCGAGGGGAGCAGGAAGGGAAGAGCAGAAGCAGGACAGGGCAGGACAGGGCAGGACAGGACAGGACAGGACAGGACAGGACAGGGCACGCGCTGCCTCTCCGTCCTCCTCCTTGCCTGTGTAGTTAGGAAGCTGGCAGCGTCCAGTCCCGATCAGGATCCGTCCTTGCTCAGGAGCTCTCCAGCTGTCGCCCTGGAATGTCCCTCTGCTCCAGTTTGACCAGCGCAGCCCTCTGGCCGTCACCTCCAGTCTCAGGAAGAGCGTCATCCCTGTGTCCCACACACGCGTCTGTGCCTCACATCATCTGTGTGCTGAGTATATTTGATAGAATGAGTGCCTTTTATGGAGAATTTAGCGGATACTGGAAATACAGTTCAACTGGAAGGAAATTAAAATGAGCTGTCATCTCACCTCCCGGAAACTGGCGCCCGAAGCCTTGGTGCGGGCGTCCTGGCTGTCGCGTGCTCACACGAGCTCACCTTGCCTCGGCCCTCCCAGTCCTTCGAGCTGGCATCAGGACCCCTGGGCCCCCGAGCCACCCCACTTCCGCTGCCCTGGGCGGCTCCTCAGCACCGAGTGACGGGCCCAGGCCAGCACACCCCGGACGTTCCTCGGGCTCTCAGTGCCCTCTCTCTGGCCCCCTGCGTCTCCTTTGTCACCCGGCAGGTCTCACCCGCACACAGCCTCAGCTGTCCTCTGCCTTCAGCTCCCCAGCAGCCCCATTCTGCCCTTGCCGTGCCCTGCTGTCCCCCTCAGAGCCTCCCTTCCTGCTCCTCACAGTCCCTGCAGGGCAGACTTGGAGCCTGGTGGCACTGGGCCCTGTCCTACCTTGTCCCCTTGCTGTCGGACTGGCCAGGTTCCTGACCGGTACTCTGCCCGGCTTCTTCCCCTCCCAGTGCCTCCGAGCACTGCAGACCTGGCCAGGGGACGCAGTCCCAGGTAGCTCCTGACCCGAGACGAGCACTCTGTGGGGCGGGGGCCGTGATGCGTGTTGGCGACCTCCACGTGTGTCCTGCTCCTAATCTAAGTAAACCGCAGCTTCCTAGGAGCTCTGAGTCCATCCCTCCTCTGAGTTCCCAGTCATCTTTCCTCAGAACCCCTGCTAGGGAGCTTCGTAATTTTTAGCCTCCCTTTCACAATTTCTATGTTGCTATGATCTGGGTGTTGTATTATAATTACTGACTCACAGCTCTCTTCCTGAATAGACGATGCGCCTCCAGGGCAGTCTTGGATTCTTTGTGTTCAGTGACAGTTTTATTAAGATATAATTAATATGCAATAGAATTCGACCACATACGCTGTACATTTCAGTGAGTTTCAGTATCTTCACAGAGTTGTGCAACCATCACTACAATAAACTTTTTAACGTTTTTATCACTCCCCCCCAAAACAGTGTACCTTTTCACAATCCCCCTGCATCCCCCCAGCCCAGGTGACCCGTTCTCTCTGCCTTCCGTGTGGCTCTGCCCCCTGTGGACGGACACTCCACACCCCTGGACCACACAGCGTGGAGCTCCTGCAGTTGCTTCTTTTACTTAGCAGCGTGTTGTCAAGATGCACCACGTTCTCATATGGTCCAGCACTCTACTCCCTTCTGTGAAAATGCTGTCCCACAGGGTGAGGAGGCCACGTCTTGTTTGTCCATCCACCAGCTGAGTCCATCCACCGACGGACGTTGGGCATGTGTCTACAGTTTGGCTGACGCTGTCCTGCATATGTGTGTGCGGGTTTTAGTGTGGACGAGCTCTCCCTTCTCTTGGGGATGCAGGGGGCTGGGTTGCTGGTCATTCAGCTACCAGGGGGGTCTCTCCAACATACTGGCAGGCCACATTCTCAGCAGCTGGTCCCCTGTACGCATGGGTTTTTAACCAGTCATGGGGTCCAAATATTTCAAAAATCTGCACTGGTGCTATACTGGTACAGGCTCTTTACTTGTCCTTATTTCCTAAACAATGCAGAATGATCCCTATTTCCACAGAACGGACACCATATGAAGTAGCGTAAGTAAGCCTGTGGGGTTTCGGGTGAGGAGGAAGACATGGGAACATAGAAGTACTGAGCCATTTGGTAAAAGGACCCGGCCTCCCCCCGGGGGCTCCTGGAACCACCTTCCCGTGGTGACTGAGGACCAGTATAGCTGGTTTCTCCACACCCCAGGAGTGGTAGGCTTTCACAGGGAAAGAATAGAGAGAAAAGTTTTTAAAGGTTGGTTTTCTAGTTTGGTAACCCTTGAAAAGTACCTTCCTCCTAACACTTGAATTAGCAGTGAGTTCTACTGGAAAAGATGCCTTGTTGGATTTGAAAGACACCTACAGAAGAAAGTGAGAAGATTAATTGGTTTTCAAATAAAAATATAGAACCTGGAAAATTTTTTCCAGTATGATTTTTATACCAAGAGGGATTTCTTAGGAAATGCAAATATGCACTGTTCAGCATACGGCATGTTAGATAGATACAAAGTATAGACTCTTATATACAAAGCGAGGTTTACACAACCAAAAATAATTGGAGTGGGGCCAACTAACTTAAGGGAAAATTCAAAAATCTTAGAAGAAAGCAACAAAGAGGAGGCAGACAGGCTGGGAGGCAGCGTCCTGGGCCTCTGCTGTAACATCGCCTCCCAGGCCAGCAGCTGGGTAGAGATTTGCATGCGGGAAGGGGCAGGGACTCCAGAGACAGGGAGAAAGGTTGTCTTTACAATTCTTGTTTGATTTGTCTATCGATCCAAGATTCCTACACATTGATGGGGTACCACGCATGCAATGTGTAAAGATCAAGCCAGGATAATTAAAATACCCATCATCTCATTAACTTTCCTTTGTGGAGGCAGCATTAAGCATCTGTTCTAGCTCCTCTGAATGTGTCGTGCATCCCGTGCTTGCTCCATGACTGTCACCCTGTTGAGCAACAGAGAACATCAGAGCATCTCCCTTGCTGTAGCTGTGACTTTGCCCCTCTGGCCAGCCTCTTTCCCCACCCACCCTCACTCACCCTGTGAGTCAGTGGCCAGCTCCCGATGTGGAAATGTTCCTGTGCTGTGCGGGTTTGTGTCAGGGTCAGGCCAGATGTGGTGGAGCTAGAGAGACAAAGACAGATCAGGGCTCATAAAACAGTTGGAGGATCCAACTGTGGCAGGTTGGGATGGACAGAGGGCACGGGTACAAATCAAAGACCAGCAAAGAAGTCCTGCGGTCATTTGGGGCTGATGCACGGACCGTCCCGGCCTCTGGGTGGTTCACTGGGTAGTTGGAATTGGGACTCCCCAGGAAGCGCCCTGATAAAAGGGAATTTGATAGGGAACCTGGTTTCTTGAGAAGAAAAAAAATGCCTGAATCTTTTCCATGTTTCCATCTGGGGTTTCCTTTACAGCCCTCACTGTTTCCTTGGTCAGGCCCCTCATGCTTCCTGCCAGAGCTACGCTAGTGGTTTTAACATTTCGGCCCTACAGACAGTCTGCTCCTTCTGTCTGTCTTTTGCACAGACAGCAGCCTTGTACAGTTTCCTGGGGTAGACCCAGACGCTTGCAGACGAGGTGACCAGTGGCTGACCCAGAAGCTGGCTCACCTGTGAAACCCTCTCGTGACCCAGGCTGCCCTGGCAGGAGGCACCACCACGATCATCGACTTCGCCATCCCTCCGAAGGGAGGCTCCCTGCTGGAGGCCTTCCACACCTGGCGCCGCTGGGCCGACCCCAAAGTCTGCTGCGACTACAGCCTGCACGTGGCCGTGACCTGGTGGAGTGAGCAGGTGTGTCCCTCCAAGTCCCATCCTTGCTCGGGGCAGGAGCGTGGAACGGGTGGCAGGCGCCAAGGCAGGAACCAAGCAGAGCTGCTGGCTTCCAGGTGACCTGGAGTTGGGGGGGCTCCGCTGCATGCTCTGTGGCACCCGTAGCTGTTCACACGAGTGGGAGTGGACGCCACCCTCATGCCCGCTGCTGACCCAGGACTGGCAGAGATGGTGACAAGATTCAGACAGAAAAGACATTTGAGAGCTGTTGAAATACGTTGATCTCTCCATATAAAAGGGTTTGTGTTTGGGGGGAACTCTTCCACTTGGGATTTCAGTTACTACTTGTTTTTCCACCCTGGACTCCGTTCAGAAGTCTCTTTACCTGGACGGTCCTCGTGGTGAACATGATTTGCGTAACTTACGTCCCCACTTCCCCTCCAAAAGTGGGCTTTAGACTCGAAGTTAATGTAAAACATGTAATCAATCTTTAACAAACAGTTCAGCCAGCCTGACAGCGAGGTTTATAGTCCACAGCTAAAGTTGATTTTTGTAAAAAAAAAAAAAAAAAAAAATCGCCATTCTGAGCGAGGCCTTCATCTGTTCTATGCCTCTAAGGCCAGTCCCTCCTTCCTCTCTCCTCCTTTCCTCCCTGTTATTGTATGACGTGGAGCAGTGCTCCTGCCTCTTTAATATGCAGAGGCATCGCCTGGTGAACCCCTCTAAACACGGATTCTGTGCAGTGCTGAGGCCAAGTCCCCCAGGGACGTCGCTGCCGAAGTTCATTGGCTCACAAAGCCCAGGGCCAAGCTGAGGGCAGGATTTCCCCAGGAGGCTCTGCCCAGCCTCTCCTCTGCTCCTGGTTGTCCACTACAGGCACAGAGTTGCTTGTCTCTGCCTCCATCTTCCATGCTGTCCCCTGTGTGGACATCTGTGTCACAGTGTCCTCTTCTTTAAAGTCACTGGCCACGTGAGATTAGGTCCACGCTAATGACTTCACCTTAACCAAGGACTCCGTTTCCAGCTGAGGGCTGGGACTCCCACACATGAGCACTCCCTGCACACAGGTCACCCACACTGCAGTAGGCAGAAGCTCAGGGCCGGCCTGGGGTAGGAGCAGGGCTGGCGTCCCTGTGCCCAAGCAGCAGGGCAGGGCTCCTCGATGCTGTGGGTTACCAGAACTTAACAAGGGCACTGCACAAAGGGCACTGTGCCCACTGAGAGTGGCCATCAGGTGGCCACACTAACGATGTGCAAAGCACCTCCTTATTACATACTACTTAAAATAATATATTCATTGTAGAAAATTTGAAAGTGCAGAAAAAAAATTGAGGCACACGGCAGCACTTTCTGTCCCTTCCTGGCATGTGACAAACCATGGGCTCCCTCCATCCCCTGTCCGGCCTCTGCATCCTCGGGTTTCTTCCCACTCCATTTTCTGTATTAATTTATTACTGAACTCAACAATGGTTACCGAGCGGCCACTGCACCCAGACGCTGTCCTAGGACGTAGCAGAGGACACACGGCACACAGCCCCTTCTCTTGTGGGTCTGGACTCCCGGGGGGAAGACAGGTGACCCACGGTGGATACCGTGCCCAGGAAAGGTAGGGAAGATTAGCAAGGTGATCAGCAGCGATGGGAGCGGGCATTGCATGTCATCTCGTCATTTTCAAACTTTGCTTATTCAACAGAAAAAGCCTGCATTTTTTTTTTATTTTGCACTTTTTAATGAGTAGCAAAGTTAACCTTTATGGATGTTGATTAGTCATTTATATCTACTCCATGGATTGTTGATTAACTATTTTATCTGGGCTGTTAAGGTTTTCCTATAAAGTTGAAAGAGCTTTTGCCGACAAAGAGCAATATTCCTGTGCTTGCTGTTTTTTGTTTTTTCGGGGGTTTTTTGGTACAGGGTATCGAATTCAGGACCTTCCACTTGCGAGGCAGGTGCTGCACCACTGAGCTAAATCCCCGGACTGCTTGCTATATTTTTTACTTGTGTGTTAATCTATGAAGTTCAATTTTATTTGCTCAAATCTACTGATTTTCTCCTTTGAGTTTTTTAGTGCATCTTGAGATTTGGATGGGCCTGCAAATGCTTACTGAGTTCCTTCTGACCCTCACTCACCCACTGCCCTGGGGCAACCCCAAGGCCCCAGCTCCTGCCAGTGCAGTGCCCTGAAGCTGCCTGTCCCTGCAGCTGCACACCAGGCTTCTGCTTCCTCCGCTAAGCCCTGCATCTACACCTGTCTACACCTCTGCTTTCTCTCCCTAAGACCCACCCTTCGGCTTTGAGACCTGAGCCCAAACCCTCCACTTCATAGCCTGGATTCCTTCTAAATCCACAACGCCTTCTACTGCAGCCACATTGTGTTATCTTCGCTTTCTACTGGGAGGCAGAGCCGAAAATTTATATCCAATCATAGAAGTACTTTGAGGAAAGAAAGCTGTTAACTCTTTCCTAAATTAAACTATGACAGCAGCAGCAGTTTATCAGATGAAATAGGGCATAACATGGAGGAAGGCCAAAGACTTCACTGCATCTTTGGGAGCTAAACTGTGGTCCTTATTTTATGTATTTGTTTTATGAATGTGACTTTCTGGAGAATGCTGAAATTATCGTTGAAGCGAAAGAGCAACATGGTGTGGTTGTTGCCTTTTAGGTCAAAGAAGAAATGGCAATCCTTGCCCAGGAGAAAGGTGTGAACTCCTTCAAGATGTTTATGGCCTACAAGGACCTGTTCATGGTGCGAGACCCAGAGCTATACGCTGCCTTCTCGCAGTGCAAGGAAATTGGAGCCATTGCTCAAGTCCACGCAGAAAACGGAGACTTAATCGCAGAGGTAAGCACATGCATTCCAGCCTTGGCAGAAGTGAAAGTGGGCTTTGGAGACCCTCAGCCCCCAGAAGGTGAGGAACGCATCAGAAGAGCAGAAATCCAGAAATGGATTTGCTACGGCTCCCAGATACACCACTGGGCCCCACCTCGGTTTCAGTCAGCTGTTCACACATCAGCAAGGATTTCTCCATTTCAAAACAGCCGCCTGGACTAGACCTCAAGCAGGTGCCGCAGTAAAAACATGCAGTTTTCTCTGTGTCCTGCCGGGCCAGTTTTGTGATTTGTTTCTTTAGCAGCCGGGGCTGCTGCTTCTGATGCTAAGTTGGACAGCATCTGTAATCTGAGGCTGGAGCAGTACATTAGATGGCTGTTTAAAGCCCTGCTCTCTTCAGAAACTGGGTAATAAAATGTGCTCTGGAGGAATCTGGACGATATTTATTTCTTATGCCAGCTCCATTATCAATGCCCAAAGAGTTCACCATCTGCGGGATCTAAGAGCAGCCTCTAAGCCTCTGTATGAGCTGACTTTTTCTCTCCCAGGCTCAGCCACTATTAAAGTGAGACAGAGGCTCCGAGGCCAGGTGGCAGGGGGAGTCGTGAGAGGCGAGCAGGAGCTATAAAATCCAGCAGGCCCGGGTTTAAATGGCACTTCGTACTTCGGGCTGCGTGACAGCCATTCGCTGCTCTTCTGGACTCTGCCTTTTTTGTAAGGATGAGATACAGTCTGGACAGGGCAAATAACTGATTCGGTAACTACTCACTCAGTGGGCTGGGCTGGGAACCAGGGGACCTGTGCTTCCAGAGAGCGGAAGCAGTCGGGTAATAGATCACTGTGATTGCTCCGACAAGGACCTCCAGTGTTCAGTCTCACCTTCTTGGTCTGAACCAATATTCAGTCTTAAACATGGACCTTGCTTTTCAAAGCATTTGATCAGAAATAACTTCCTGTCTTGTTCACCTTTTCAGCCAACACAATTTGGTGATGAAATGTGCACAGAGAGAATTAATACGTGCTTTGGGAATATCGATGTTATACCCAGCACATTGCCCCTCACACACGTGCATCCACACACACACATGCCTGTGCCCACTGACCCAGGTCTCCGGCGCCTTTCATTTCCGGACCTGGTGCTGCCCCTAACCCTTCCCCCTGTCTTCCCAGGGGGCCAAGAAGATGCTGGCGCTGGGCATCACGGGCCCCGAGGGCCATGAGCTGTGCCGGCCCGAGGCCGCAGAGGTGGAGGCCACCTTCCGGGCCATCGCCCTGGCCAGCGCAGTCAGCTGTCCCCTCTACGTGGTGCATGTGATGAGCAAGTCCGCAGCCAGGGTCATCGCAGATGCCCGGAGAGACGGTGAGCCCAGGAGCCCCAGGGTGGCCAAAGCTGAGCACGACAGTGTTTGCCCTCCTGCTCACAGGAAAGTGGCCAGCTGAGGGCTCAGCTCTTCCATCTCTAGGCCGCCTCTCTTCCTTCAGGCGATTTCTCTCTCGTCCTGAGGCCGCATTCAGATTCTTTCTGCCTCAGAAAGAGGCTCAGAAAGTGGATCCAGCCTCAGCTCCCAGGCAATCACTTCTGAACCTGCAGGCTCAGTGCGAAGCTCCGGGAATTTCCAAGAGTTTTCCATACCTCCTGGGCTTCTTTGCCAACCCCTGAATCAGGCCATGTGCAGAAAAAGATTGTTTTGAATTGGCTTGTCCGATGCAGCTTTGGTGTTGGAGCAATTGAAGCAATGATCCAACTAGTGTCTTTACAACAATTATTTTATGGTGTGAAAACCATAGTTATTTTTACCCC
Organism: Heterocephalus glaber; assembly: GCF_000247695.1. The sequence continues at coordinate 20,658,690 of NW_004624763.1, read as the reverse complement.
AGGTTGCCTAATCTCTCTCATTCAGTCTAAGACAGAAGAGACATCTCCTGATCTTGACACGAGTAGAGCAGAGAAATAATTTCACTTATTTTCAAGTACCGTCAAGGAAAGATGAAAAACAAATTCTGTGCATTTTATTCAATGACCCCAGCCCTCCTGCGGATGAGCTGGCAGTTCTGTCTTCTCACCTGTAGAAATGCAGACAGGCATAGTCTTATAAGTCATCCTGGCTGGACCCACTCTCCCCCAAACTGGCTGCATTTTAATGATATGCATTATAAAAACTGAACCTGGATTTGGTATGTACTAAAATAAATCTTGTCAAAATTGCTTTTCATTGCACGAAGGTTCAGTAAGGATTCTGAGTCATCTGTACTTTTTAAACGTAATCCATCAATATCTACGTTAAGATTAAGCTTGACTTCACACGAGCATTAAGGGGGTCTTAGTATCAGCTCTTTCTGATTGCTTCCTGCCCACGCCCTGCATGTAATAGAATTGCGGCATGAAACAGCACCCCTTGGAAAAGAAAATGCTGCAATTTTCAAGCTACAATCTTAGACTTTCCCACCAGATGGCGCTGTTGCCAACTCTGTGCCGTTTCCTTTGTACATTGCGGTTAAGTAAAATCAGCAGAATGGACAGTCCTGACCCACCAGCAAGCTCCCGTTTTGACATTTCCGTCCGGAAGCAGTTTCTTGATCTTGGGTTTTTATTTGGCACGAAGAGAATGCATTAAAATCAGAGTAAAGGTCTGGGGAAGATTTTAGAGTGTAGATCATAGAAAACTATTAAACTTGGGCCAGGGATTTAGCTCAGTGGTTTCACCACCTGCTGAGCAAGCATAAGGACCCGAGTTCGATCCCCGGTACCAAAAACAAACAAACAAACAAAAAACTATTAAACTTAAGTATGGGCATTTTAATTTATTTTAAATAGTCTTAAATTCAATTTTCTTTCTCAAATATGTAAAATATCTACATAGTCGAAAGGTAAAACTTAGATATAAAAATATCCAGTGAAATCTTTCTTCTTTTCTTCTCATATTCCATAACTAATTATTTTTATGAACTTATTTCTGGCCTATATTTACAGTTTCATTACAAAGTAAAAAAACATGTATATTGACTTTTCCTCTTACAAAAAATAGCACATTAGAAACAATAGTATGTGTCTTGCTTTTTTGCTCCCCTACTTGAAAATATGTCCTGAAAGTCAGCCCACATTAGGAACAGAGGTTTTCCTCAGCCTGTTCTGTTTTATAGGGCACAGTAGTGCACTTGGGTTTCCCAAGTTGTGTGTATACGAATGAAACCATAGTGATAGCCTTGTATGTATGTCGTCTCATATTTGTGCAGGGTGTGTTAGTTTCCTATTGCTGTTGTAATAAATGGCCACAAACTTAATGGCTTAAAAGAGTGCAGCTTTATGATCTCACAATTCTAGAGATCAGATATTGGAAATAGAAACACTGGATGTCTCGGTCACTTACTTGTCCCTGAGACACAATACCCAACACCCACATAAAGGAGGAGAGGTTTATTTCAGCTCAGGGTCTGGTCCATAGTCAGCTGGCTGCGAGGCAGAGACAGGCGGATGGAGGGAGCTGGTGGAGGAGATTTTCACCACCTGGTGGCCAGGAAGGACAGAGGGAGGAGCCCAGAGAGAGATAGGCCCTTCCGGGTCCCACCCCAGGCCCAGCCTCACCTGCTACCAGCCGTGAACTCAAGGGTGGACTAATCCGGGATGCGTACAGCACCCTCGTCCATCTCCTCCAACAGGGCCTTTGGGGGGCATTTTAGATGTGAAATGTAGCACAGGGCTGGTCAGGTGTCTGCGGGGCTGCAGTCCCCTGGTTCCCTCCAGAAGCCTCAGGAGAGAAGTCCTTTCCTTCTCCTTTCCAGCATCCAGACACCGCCGCCCCCTGGTCGTGCCCCCTTTGTGACCATCAAAGCCGTCAGTGCCAGCTGAGCCCTTTCGGTTGCACTGCTCCAACCTCCTCTTTTCTTCACCCTTCGCCATTAAAGATCCTGGGATTGCACTGAGCTGCCTGATTCACTCAGCATCATCTTTCCATCTCAGATCCCGGCTCACATCTGTTCTAGCTGAGTCAGACTTATGGGAATAGGACTTGTGAAAATACCTTTAATGCTCAGCCAGAGGCAGCAGAGCTCCGGAACAAATCAGGGGGGACCCCGCCCTGCCTACAGGACCCCTTTCAGCCAGGCTGTGGTCAGCCAGAGCCAGAGGGAAAGACAGACACAGGGACAAACTGGGAACACTGTGGATGAGGCCTCCGCAGCCCCAGAGGGACAGGAGCTGTCGGCCCACAGGGACCCTTAGGGAAGATTCCCCACCCTGGGGCACCGGGTTATTCTCCAGCATCATTTCTGAACACAAAAGAACAGTGGAGCTCTATTAACTGTGATCCTATTTCCAACAGATTTCAGCCTTCCCCATGTCTGAGCCGAAGGTTTCCCCTCCTTACCCCGGGGCCGGGCCCTCTGCTTTCCAGGGCCTCCCCCCCTGCAGCCTGCAGCCGGCCTGGTGGCAGTGCTGGCTTTGTCCAGGGCTCACTGGACTCACCCAGCCTTGGCCCCCACCCCGGAGGCACTAAATCCCAGACCCCAGACTCAGTGCATGTTAAAGTCAGAAACCTGCTCCAGGAAGCACAGGGGGTGTCCAGGGATTGATGCTTCCTGTTGAAGCAGCATGGAGTACAATGCTACTACATTCGATTTTATTATTCAGTTGGCAGCTCGATACCCAGCATGGTTATAACAACTAACATTGCTTGTTGGGTGCTTACTATGTGCCTGGCATCTGCTTTGTTTTAATATCTTTTGTCTCAGTTCAGGTTTTAGTCTGTATTAGCGCATCGATATATTTGAATATATATTATCTTTTAAAACTTGCAATAGTAATGCTTCAAGCTCAGCTTTATCCCTGTTTTGAGACTGATACAATTAGGGCTTTGGGATGAGTTAATAAACCCCAGACGGATTCACCAGTAGGTGCTGAATGTAGAATTCAAGCCCAAACCCACCAGACTTGAAAGCCAAACTTTTTCAATTATTCCTCCTCCTCTTCAGAGAGAAGTTGGTCTAGAGTTGGGGAAATATGGAACCCAAGTTTAGCTTTTTAAAAATTTAACTGGTTTTTGGTTGTGGACATTCTATTTTAAATATTTTATTGGGCATATGTTCATCTTGCTGTGTTTATTGTTATTAAAATAACACCTGTCAGGAATGGAGATGATGAAGTCGTTTATGGAACGTAAATTCCTCTTTTACTCTCAGTTCACTCTGGAGCTACGATTTGAAACATACCTTTGGTGTTTGGTGTCCACCTCCAAAATCTTACAGGGTACGTGTGTGGTAGGCATTTGGGAGTTTTGAAGCTGTCCCCGACTCCGGTGGGAATGAGTATGTTAGTCACGCACCCTCACCTTCACCCCCGGAGGCCTGCAGTGACAGTGGTCGCTCTTCAGGTGACTCACTGGCTCCCCTGCTGCTGCCCGGCTGCTCTCAAGCCGGACCCTCCGTGCTGCACAATGGTGACGATGTGCTTCCCACCCGCGAAGGCAGCTTGAGAGAAACCTGTGTCGCTAAGTGCGGTGCAGATCGGTGTCGTGCAGATCCACTGTGCAGAACGAGCTCTGAGGTTGCGGTCACGCGGCTCTACCTGAAGGCTCACGGCCTGGCTCATTTGGGTCGCTGCATAGTTAGACCACCCCTGTCCTGTAAAAATTCTTGGTTTTCCTGAAATATTTCCAGCTAGCTCTTTTTGAAATGGGTTGAGAAAAGAAACAAACCCCACTCGCTGCTGAACGCGATCGGCGGTCCTTGCAGAGATGGTTTCTGGAGGAGGAAAGGGGATGTGAGCGCCGCCCTCCAAGCCTGCGAAGTGGAGCCATGCTGGGTGCCCTTCGTCCGGCGCGTGCGTTCTCACGGCCTGAAGAGCCTCCGGTAGGTTCTAGGGAGAAGTGTGCAGATGCTGCGATCTCCGGCTCCCTGCCCTCGTGCGTGTTTGGAGGCTCGAATGGGTGTAGCATTCCCGGCTCAGAGCGGGGCCTCTGCTGGCGGCTGCGATCTCATCCGTCCCAGCACTGCACGGTGCTGGCCCTTATTCCCGACCTGTCCGACCATCTGGACCGCCCTCCTGTTTTCCTTCATCCTAGAAGTCTAGACATTTCAAATAACTTTACTTAGTATTTGGCCTTTCAAAAACTCCTCTTCGAATTCAGAGCCAGTCTTAATCTGAAGGCTGAGCTTGAATTCTGAAATTCTTCCTTCAGTTATCTCCCTTGCATTCGGGTTCTCTTCCTCTTTTCCAAGAATGCCTCCATAATCCTCCACGTCCTTTAACTAGTTCACCTTAGTATTTTGCTCTTCATTTAGGAAATGTTTTTGTTTGCTTTCCCTGCTCTCCTAAGGAATTTGCAATCATATTTTTATTACCATATTTTTATTACTGTCCTGTTCCCTGGTTGCTCTGTTTTCCCTGATTGCTTATTCTTTTTTAATGTGTGCATTATTTTCTTGATCTCTCCAGGAATACTAATGATGTTTTCTTCCCTTCTTCTGTTTCCTGCATTATCTGTTATTTTCTAAGTGAGATTTTCAGGTTTAAAACTTTAGGCCCTCTCCGCTTCTGTGTTGTGTGTTTCCCCCCGTGTCTGTGGCCCTCAGGGGTCCAGGGGGGTCCTGGGAGGCTCTGGGAGGCTCGGGTGAGGCCCCTGTAGGCTGCGCCCAGCTGTGTGCCCTCCCAGGTGCCATGGACATCAGAAGCCCTGTTTCTCAAGGGGCGGAGGCCGAATCAGGACAGCCTGCTCTCCCTGCTCCTCTGCCTCCTGTCCCTCCCTCCTAGGAGCCCTGCGCCCAGCACCCCTCTGCACCCCCGGTTCCGACAGTCCCTCTGCTAAGTCTCCCTCACTGCTTGTCATCATCTCCTTTCTTTCCACCCTCCCGAAGTCTGTCCAGCCCCCTGGTGGCCCTGCTGCCTCTTACAGCCTGGGTACCACTGTGAAGCCCGCGTCCTGCTTCCCGGGGCTGATGTGGCCGGGCAGGAAGACGTGGGAACGGTGTGTGTCCCCTCTCTACTGAGGCTTCCCTTTGCCCATCCCTGTGCTGCCTCCCAGCACACAGCACCCCCAAAGGGAAGGGATCAAGCTGCTGAGCTGAGCCACTGGGAGCCAAGGTGCGTGACGCTGGCCAGCAGTGTCGCCCACGCTTCCGTCTTCCTCAGCCCAAAGCCGGGGCTGCATGCACCCTCCTGGGGGCCACTGTGCCACGCGGAGCCAGGACATCAGAAGCATGTGGACCACAGAGCAGGACAAGCCAGCTTCAGGTCTGTCACTCCAGGGTCTCCAAGCCTGGTCTTGGTCCACAGAGGACAGGCACCAGTGTGGGTCCTTGGCTTCAGGGACACTTTTCCTCTTCACGATCATTATTATTGTTATTATTGTTATTATCGGTGTTGGGGACGGAAGCCAGGGCCTCAGCATGCGAGGTGAGTGCCCTCCATCCCCAGCCCTCTTGGTACTTTTCATTTTGGTCCGAGTAGCTTTGGTTCTCTGTGTCCTTTTGTAGCCACAATGTTGCATATGGGATTATTGATGGTATTTTAGGGAATGTGTGGTTCTTTTCTTCCTGCACTCCCAGTAGGACTCGGGGAACACATGGATTCACAGTGTTTCTGTGGTTTGCTTGCAGTAGCCGTGAGTTTCTGGGCAGGTCAGTGCAATGCTCTGGGCTGTGTCTGTCACAGTGCGACTCCCAGCTGTGACTCACTCCCACCTCAGACACTTTCCAGTCCCTGAGACACCTTAACCTGCATCTGCACCTCAAAGGGGAGGTTGATTCTGGCTCACGATTACAGTCCCTAGTCAGCTGGCTCTGAGCAGCCAGGCGTGGTGGAAGGGTCTGGCGGAGGAGTGCTGCTCCCCTCATGGAGGATAGGAAGCAGAGTGAAGGGAGGAGCCGAGAGGGAGATGCACCCTGCCTGGCCACACATGTGACCACTTCTAAGAGCTCCACCTCCTACAGCACATTTCCCTCCAGCTCGCCATGGACTGAGCCACTGAAGAGCACAGCACCCCGTGATTGACCACCTTCCAGAAGCCCACCTCTGAGTGCATGAGGCTTTGGGGACATCCGGATCCTAAGCCACAGCACGCCTCCAGCCTAAGTTGTTTTGATAAAGTTCTACCTTATCTAACATCCAAGCTCTTGGGTTTGGGTGTAAGTATGATTCTCACTTTAACATATTAATAAAATGTTCTGGGTTTTTTTACATTTTCCATAAAAAGCAAGTTATTGGACACCAAACATGTGTGAGGGCCTGCACCATAGGCATAGGGTTTGCAAGGATGACCAAGCTTGTTTGGTTCTCAAGGACCTCCCGTTGAGCGGGCACCTTATCACTGAGTGGTTGGTGGTTGTTTCTTTGACTGCCGCTTGTTTGATTTGGTTTGATTTGGTTTTGGTTTCCTATAGTAGGAAGTTTCACTTTCCAGGCTTATTCTTATAAAACATAAAGGTTTCTTACACAGAACTTTTGGATTTTCCATTTTCCGTTGTATTTAAATTCTGTCCCCCATGGATTGCTCTTGTGTTTAAAAGGTGGGGGAAGAGTCCACACTGGCCATGCTGACCATCGCTCTGCAGTGCTGAGCAAGGGCAGACCCAGGGTCACCAACACGTGCGTGGCCAGGGCTCTGCCCACCGTGGACAGACGGCATATGGCTGGGTGAAGGTGGCTTTGAGTCTCGGCCTTTGCTGTTCCTTTCTTGGTCTTGAACATCTGAACATCCTGTTGTCGTTTGCATTTGGAATGAGAAGATTTACCTTATCTCCAATATAAAGCAGTTTGAAACCAGCCACTGTAGAACATTTCAGACACGGACTTGTGTGGCTAGTAGAGACCTGATGTTCGTGGGGCGTGTGAGTGTTCAGAGGCTGCTGTAATAAAGCACCTCAAGGGAAAACTATGATCACACCATGCTCCTCGGCTTGTGAATACCCATCATCTTGTGTCCTCAAGTTATTCCCTCCATGCGTCTGTATCCAAATGTCCTATTCCAATGAGGACCCCTGGCTTATGGACTTAGGGCCACCAGACACTCACTGTAACTGTTTCCGCTTGGCAGACATCCACACATCATTCCATACATTGTGGATTGGGCAGGGGCCGAAAGCTCCAGCCTACAACTCTGAAGTGACTCCTGGCTCCAGGAACATGCTAAGTACTGTGCTTTCAGAGACATTCATTGATTCGACCCTCACAAAACTGCCACACTAAAGACACTGTAATCCCATTTCATAGATGAGAAAAACAGACTGTGACCAGCATCCTGTGAGTCTAAATCTCTATAATCTACTCGACTGTGCTGGCTCCATGTATTTTTCTTCTTAGTCAACTTACTCCTTTATAAATGTAATATTTTGATTCTACACAGAGCCCAGACAAGTTTTACGCTATGGTTTTAGCTGAGAAAACATATTTTTACTAGTGAATTTTCCCATTCCCCAGCCAGTGTTTCCACACCTTCTCTGCCTCTTTCCCTTCCCTAGAAGAACTCGGTAAAGTGCTGCCCGCGGGTCCCCACCCATCCCCACATCTCTCTGTCACCGTCACCAGCTGTCAGGAGGGCAGCATTCGGGCTGGGCCGACAGACTTTGTTCTGTGGAAATCTTTAGATTCCCTCAGAGGGCAGGGTGCCTTCCGAGTGGGAGATTGCATCCCATGCACAGGCTTTCTGTTACAGTTTTGAGCCAAAGAACAAAGACAGAAGAGAGAAGAGCTGTGGGAGGGCAGGGCACAGGCTCCTGAGAAAGCCGCCGAGCAGTGGGAGGAGGTGCGTGGAAGCGACCTGTCTCCCGCACTGCTGGAGCCCTCAGGCTCACATGCGATCAGAAGAGCCCCAGGCTGAGGACAGCAACAGCTCACTTCATTGCGTAGTAAATGAAACCAGCATGTGCAGTAGGAAAATTGCTCAGCCGCATCCACAAATAGCTTGCATTTGACTGAAACATTTAGGAATACGTGCTCTGCACCCAGAACAGAAGCGAAGATGACCCTTGCTGTTTTAATAACACAGTGCGTGGGATCTGCTGTCCTAAAAGAAGGGTTTTGGTTCCGGCTGCACCAGGGACCATCAGCACAGTCTCAGGCAGGAGGATCCATCTCGTTGAGCGTCGGTTCATCTACCACGCCAGCCGTGTGCTGTCAAGGTCAAAGGGGTCATGCACGAGGCTGGGTAAGCTACGAAGGGCTGCACACGTGTGAGCTGTTTTCCTCATTTTTAGCCCAAATCTATCAGAACCCACAATTATGCTGAGCTGCCCACCTTGATTCTCCAATGTATGGACCACCCAGGCCCCCAGTTCCCTTCCCCATTTGCTTCTTGCAGCTTTTTGAAAATGTCTTAGAACCACTGTGAAATGGGCAAAGAGCAGCTAGAAATTTTTACTTTTTGCTTTTTTATGAATTTATGGACACGCATGGGGAGAAAGTTGAATATACCCAGCCCTGTCCCACTCTGAAGGAGCTAAGCCCTTCAGGGAAATTACCTGTCATCAGGTTTCAGACTGGCCCGGCAGCCTCCCAGGAGAGCCTGACACTTTTCATTTTCCTGAGTGCTATTACAGTGGTGGACGCACTGGAGCTGTAACCCACATCGCCGTGGCATGCCAAGTGATGGGACCGTGTGCACTGAGGCTCCTTCCTCAACGACAAAGCACCTGCCAGATAACCCTGGGCTGGCAGCTCAGGAAGTGGTTCTCAGCGTCCCAGCGTGTGTAAGAAGTTGTCTTGGAATAGCAGGTCTTTGTACTTGGAGCTCAGTGGAAGCATCTGATTTGCTCTCTCCAAAGTCCTGCTACCTCTTGGGTCACCAGACAGGATAGCTGCTTATTCTAGACACCAGGAAGACTGCATTTTGCCTTTCTGGGAAGAAGCCAGCAAGAACGGGTGCAGGCAGGCATTGGCATCCTGGAGGCTGAGGGTCCAGAGGTGGCTAAGTTCCTGGGGTATCACTTTCACCGACCAAACTTTGATTCTCAAGTCACTCGGGGAGTTCTTCAGCAAGTCGGCTTTTGTAGAAACTTCTTATTAGCACATGTGTGTAGCACATAATGTTTGCATCTCTTGTATGAAGTTGGTACATGTACATGACACATCTTAATTCCTATCAGAGGGGAATTTCATCCTCTCCCTCCCCTCTCCTCTCCTTCCTCTTCCTCCTTCCTAGATCCTCTTCCCATTTGAGAAAGAGCTATCTTCCTACTTCCTATTTTCTATCTTTTATTTTGCTCTTTATTTATACTTTAGGTTTCTCATACAATAGAAACCATGTGATAGTTCAGCTTGTGTGTCTGATTTATTTCACTTAACGTTATGGTCCCATGGTGCATTCATTCTCCTACAAATGACTCAAGTTTATCTTCGTGGCAAAGTAGTACTCCATTCCATATAAATACTGCACTTTCTTTATTCATTCTTCTGTTGATAGAAATACAGTCCACTGCCAAGACTTGGCTACTATGCCTTGTGCTGCTGTAAACATAGGTGTGCATGTATCTCTAATGTGATGACTTTAACTCTTCCAGGAAGATGCCTAGAAGGGGAAATCACTGTGTCAAATGGGATTTCTAGTTTCCGGTTTTTAAGGAATCTCCATGCTAAGCTGGCTTTCGTGGTTTTGGATTTCCCAGGCTAGCTAGAGAAGAGAGCTTGTTGGGGAGGAAGGATCCGTGTGACAGCAGGGTGCTGGCTCCCTTTGTCCGACGTGGGCAGCTGGTAACCCTCTCTCAGTGCCCTCCTGGGAAATCAGTTAATTCAGCCATGTATCAGGATCATAATGAAAATCTGGCATCTGGTTAACCAGAGTGAACTGATTTGATATGCCAGCGTCCTTCCTGTGCACTCTCTCTGATTGCTTGCATAGGATGCAGTTGACACTGGGGAATCTATTATTCTGTCAAATGCTAATCAGACATAGGGTTCTGATTTTAAATTCAAATTCACTGTGAATTATTAAGTTTTCTAACATCGTGGGCTTGTGATGGGCTTATTTGCATGATTTTTAAAATATGCATTTTGGGCTACTATTTTATCATCTGAGTGTTCTTTTATTTAATAGAAGTTTTTGAGGAGTATTTTTTTGAGGGTGTGGAAGGGTTATCAATGTACTCGAAGCAGAGCTGTACGGCAGTGGATGTGTATGACCCCTGGGAACTGCTGTCTGCCATCTGACTAGCATAGCAGCAACATCGGGACCACCAGAATCCACACGCATGGGCTCAAAGCCTCCCCTCCACTTCCTGCATGTGGAATGCATGTGAAGTAACTGGGAGCTTCTGAAACCCCGTGGACTTAGTGGAGATAAAGACAGCATCGGTCCAGTAGCCTTTCACGATCTCATCATCCACAGCTTTCACTAGGGCACTGCAGTGACCCCGGGTCTGGTCCGGGAGAGACTTGCTCCTCCCACTCTTGTGCATCTTGGGGTGGGGCTGCCCTTCTTCCATCTCTCCACCCTGGGGACCAGGGACATGGCAGGACCCTGAGAACACTTTCACAGCTTCTGCTTGGAAGCAGTGCATCTCTCTCCGTTGGATCTAACTGGTCAAGATGAGTCGGAGGCCAAGCCAGATACCAGGTGAGCGGGTAGGATCGTCCACTGCCAGGCCCTGTGGTGTGCATGGCCGAAGCACAGCAGATGGGCAGCAATCACTGCTCGATACTCTTCAGTCCTGTGCATGAAGTAACCATGGTTTGGGATTCTGATAAGCCATGGCTGTTTTCCTCTGCTGAGACGGACAAGGTGGAGACTTGTGTGCTTGTCACATGGTTCTCTTAAGAGACAGTGAGGGTGCTGATTGCTTTCTGACCTTGCAGGGAAGGTGGTCTATGGAGAGCCCATAGCGGCAAGCCTGGGCACTGACGGCACTCACTACTGGCACGAAGACTGGTGCCATGCGGCACACCACGTCATGAGCCCGCCCCTGCGGCCGGACCCCTCAACACCAGGATTTCTCATGAACCTGTTGGCTAAGTAATCATGCAGGGTTTGCCAGGAGGACAGCCCGGCCCTCGTGAGCCCCTCATTCTTCTGTCCCTCGGCCTGAGAATTCCGGGGACCCTTGTCTCTGGAGAGAGAACCGCACAACCTTAATTATGCCGCGATGTGTGTCCGAGCCTCCCGCCCAGGCATGGCACTGAAATTCTGTTCTTTGCTCCTTTTCCCACCTCTGGTCTCCCAGAGCCCAGATTCTTCGTTAGACCTGTTTGTTTGCTGGATCTGTTTTGTTTCTTTACAGTCCACTGAAGCCAGCCTCAAACACGCAGAAAAAGCACTCTGCAGCCCAGCTATACTCCCAGCCCCAGTGCCTTATTTTTATCAGAATATTCTTGTGCTTTTTCCTGTGCTGATCTAATGCAGAGCCAGATGGGTGCGTGGACAGCGCACTCTCTGGGAGGGGGACCCTTGCTCTTGAGAATTACCGCCGGGGGCCTCCCAGGACTCCTCCAAGGACTCGACCCTCCCATCCCTCCTAGAGCCCCTGATGTCACTGTCCCCAGGCACATTTAACTGCCAAGGCCCGAGTGAAACAAGTTCATAACCACAGAGCCGGGAAACCAAGAGGTGGAGCCTGCAACCCGGGTCTTGGCCCACTAGTATGCTCCTCACTGGTGTGCCCCCGGCAGTGCGAGTGTGGGAGGAGGTGTGCACTTGGAAACGCTCCCTCCTCCGTGGAGCTTCTCTGACTTTTGGTGGAGAGGAGTCTAGGGATAAGGGCTGTTATGGAGCTTTCCACGCTGGTGCTCTCAGCTCTCATGGTTTGCTTCTCTTCTTTCCAGTGATGATCTGAGCACGACAGCTACTGACCACTGCACCTTCAACACTTGCCAGAAAGCGCTTGGGAAGGACGACTTTACCAAGATTCCCAATGGGGTGAACGGTGTGGAAGACCGGATGTCAGTCATATGGGAGAAGGGCGTGGTGGGTCCTCAGAGCCGCCCGTGTTTGCCCAGCCCCCAGCCAGGGCCCTCCCTGCGCCGTGAACCTTCCCGGGGATGCTCCCTGACTCGTACCCCATCTCACCCCACTCCCGGATGGTACCAGTGAACAGATGGTTGTCTTCTCTGCAGACTCGGTCCAGAGGAGGCATAGGGGATAGATTTAGTCTGGGCACAAAAAGGGTCACTTTTGGCACATAATGACCTTTCTGCTTCATTTCTCGTGTTCTCGGATCCCAAGGCCTCCTGTGTCACTAGTCTGAATTCTTATGATAGGATGCTTATTCTGTTCATGCCTCCTTTGCATGACATCCTTTGTAGATGTCCTTTTAGAAAACTGTTGTATGAAGAAGAACAATAAGTCACATGAATAAGAACTCAAAGTCCAGGAAAAAAATATTTGAGAAAGTTTTGTGACAAAACATTGCTCCCTGGGCTGGACAAGAATCTGATGGCTTGGTGGCCGCGCACTGACCTACCCAGCAGCTGACACGTGCTCGCAGATGTCAGCAGGGGACGTTGTTAGACCAGGGCTCTTGCCCCTGCCTCTCACACCATCCCCAGCAGCCCCCTCCCAGGACCCCTTAACCCCAGGTCCTTTGGCTGTTTTCTCCTGCATAGACTGCCTTCCTCTGAGTCCAGCTGTTCACCAGGTCTCGTCAGATGTGTTTCTAGACTGCGCCCTTCCTTCCACATGCACAGCTGCCATCTTGCTGGGGGCTCGGATTTTGTCAGGACTGTTGAGCAGCCTCCCATCCAGTGTCCCTGTGTCCCTTCTTACTTGCGACCACCTATTCTCTATGCCAGCACCAGAGTTACCGCTCAAAAATGAAGTTCCATTTGTGCTACTTTCCACTCAAAAACCCTTTCATTTTCTGCATTACTAAAAGGTTGATATTTGAACAATTATTGCACTACAAGGACCTCTGCTAATCCTCCTCCTCCTCCTCTCCTGTCACAGCCTAACTCTGACTCTCCCTGTTGATGGACTTTTCCCTTCCATCTGCCTAGATTTCCCTGGTAACAGCCCTCCCTTTCCCTTTGATTCTGTGTTATTACAGTAAGTATCTTCATTACATCAGATTTGCATAATCACTACAACTCCGGATGCATAAATGTCCTTAAAGTGATTAAATATTTCTTAACATGGAACTGTGTTATTTTCTGAGCATTAAGATGGTTATTTCTGGGACCGTTGCTCTCAGGGATTGGTTCTTACTCATTTTCTAGGCCTGGATGATTAAACAGACCACAAGGCCACACTTACCGTGTGAATCTACATAAGGAGGAGCCCTCAGCACACTTTCTACTTTGAAGTCTCTGCCACGATGACTGGCCGAGTCTCTTGATTTTTCATCTTGTGAAATGCATCATACCTGATTTAAAAGTGCCATAGTCTCATTTGAACTCTAAAAATACGTCACCTAACTCAACATGATCGTGTTTTAAATCTTAGGTCCACAATAAATAATCCAGATCACAATTGAGCAGCCATCGTGCTGCTTAATGCTTCCCAGCATCCGAATAGTCGGTGGATCCCGATATAAGAAATCAGGTGCACTTCTGTTTGGTGTGAGACAGGGAAGTCTTGAGCTGTTATTAACAGGATGTTTTAGTGACCATCACAACAAACGCACTTTCTTCTTGGATCTTTTCGACAGCATAGTGGTAAAATGGATGAAAACCGATTTGTGGCAGTTACCAGCACAAATGCAGCCAAAATCTTTAATCTCTATCCGAGGAAAGGAAGAATAGCTGTAGGCGCTGATGCCGACATTGTGATCTGGGACCCAAACGCCACAAGGTGAGCCTGACTTCCTGTTTCCCTGGCTTCTCAGTGGAGAAGAGAACCAATCTAATCTGCACAGACGTTTTACTTTGGCCTTCGCTAGCCCTTTCTTACCGACGCCTTGTTTGGACCATACTCAGGAATGTGCCCAAGACATGGTTCTGACGTCACATGTTTCTTTGCTTTTCTTGGCACAGAGGATGCAAAAATTGTGTTGCACTCTCTGGAAATGGATACGTAGAGGAAACCAATATGAATTTTCCACTTTGGTGCCTGGCAAATGCTGAGTTCACTGGGAGGAAAGGTACCAAGCAAAAAAGGAAATAAAAGGCTTAATTTGAAAAAGGCTGAATTGAAAACTCAAAGTAATTATAGCCTTCCTAAAGCTTTCAGATAGAAAAATTCTAGCACAAAAGACATCACTTTTAGTTAGCCAAATTTTGCAGTTGAGTTCATCTTGAGCCTATCATTCCCGGTGGACTGCAGCTTTCTATTTCCAATTTCCATAATTTTATGTTAATATTTCAGGCCTGGCAAATTCCACCAATTCACAGGGAAGCGTTGGGTGGAGGTGAAGCTCTGATCATTTCTCTTTATAGTTCTTCAGCCCACATGGGGCCTGCACGTGGAGTCGAGTTTCTCCTAAACTTTGCTGTTGTAAAAGAGGGAATCCTGCACACCTTCACATTTTATGTGTGTGTGCACATGCTTGTGTGAGTGTGACTAGGAACATGGCAGGACCCCTGCCTTCTCTGCATAGGTGTTTGTCTAAAGTCTGCCGGGGTTACGTTGTGGTAAACAAGAGCTTGTCGTTTCCTGGAGGTGACACTGGCAGAGCCCAGCTCTCCGGGCTGCTCTGGTGCATCTTCTGGGAAAAGATCCCCACCGAGCACCAAGGGCCACAGCCAGGAGCCTCAGACAGGCCCCAGAGGGCTGCTTAGAAAGCACCCACCTGTCTGCTAGACGCTGCTCTGCGTCACTCACTGCCCCTATCTAGGGACAGCTCCTGTGGCTGTCAGACCATGGTCCTGGCAAGCACCTTTTCACGTGTGCATCATCTCTGGCTCCCGGTCCCTGCACTGCCATACACAGCGGCATGAGCATCTTATTTACAGAAATATCCTAAGATGCCAACTGGGCACAACACATGGCCTTCGTTATGTTCACAAGAGCATTAAGTCCATCTAAGGACTTAATGCCTGGTACAACCAAATGTGGGCAGCTCCTCTGCCAGGCCACAAAAAGTATGCTTGGGAAGGCAGTGGGAAAGAATCTGCTTGGATTTTGGGTGATTTGTGGGTGACTGAGCAGGCTCCACTCAGAGAATTGCAGATATTTTCAGCGCCAACCAGTGGGGCCTGCCCAGAGATGCTTTTGCTGCTCCAAGCATGGGGACCAGGTGAATCTTTGAAACATCCTTTGGCTTAGGGACATTGTGAGGTTTAGTTAGAAAAACCCAGGAATTTTCAAGAGGGAGGGCAACTGTCTTGTGGAGAAAATGTTTATTTAAACAGGATGATTTTGAAGCCAAACACCTGAGACATAATAATTGCAATAATTTGCACTTGCATGGCTCTCTGTGGATTTAAAAACACTTTGGTATCAAAAACTTGTGATTTACAAATAAGACAGGATCACTTTACAGTGATGGGAGAGCTACAGCTGAACAGGAGTGCATGACAGGTCTCACATGTGAGCGCTAGTCCTCGTGTTAACGCCACTGGGCTGAGCCTCCCGGCAGATTAGCAAGGTGCACTCCTGGTGTGTCCTGGTGAGCGCGGCCTTAGAGCCTTGGGCCCTACAAGCAGGCCCTGCCCTTCCTCTCTGACCCCTGTCTGCTCGCCATGAGCTAAGCAGCTCACCTGCCAGGCCCTTCACCAGGAGATGTCTTCCTTGGAGCCAGCAGTGCACTGGAATCTCCTGAAGCCGTGAGCGCCATCAAAGCTCTGCTCCTTCCCAGAGTGGGTGTCAGGTTTCACGTCCAGCAGGGGCCTGGCCCCATGCCATTGGCATTGGCCCCATACCCGCAAGTGCATTCCCCGACTGCAGGGCCGGGCTTTCTCTCCAAGTCAAGGCAGCACACCTAGCCTCACACTGAGTATTCACATTCCATTTTTTGTTCCAATAAGGTGGGCCAGCGACTGAAACCTTTTTCTGGATTCAATTCTCTTCTGTGTTATTCCTTATCAGAGGTGAGGGGGAAATGAAGAGCTCCTGAGGGGTATGACTGTCCAGGGTAACCCCGAGTACCCCGGAAGGCCTGGGAGGCCCTCCCTCAGCGCCCCCTCTTTAAGCCACTCCCCAGTGTCTCTGGCCGGGTCTGGCCTCGGGGGTCCTTCTGGGCCTGAGTAATCACTGAGGACGACACAGCACAGGTGTGAAGCGTTGTCTCCCTTAGACAGGTGGACAAAGAGAAGTGACCAGGACATAAGGCTGTGAATAATCCACTTGCTTTATTTACCACGTATTGCTGTTGGGAGGACATTTATAGGCCATGATTATGTCTCCTTGAGTCATGTTTTTATACAAATTTAGATCACTCCCTTACAAGTTCCAGCTACTGATTTCTATAACATTCTCTTGTCCTTCCCTTTCTATTCAGTTGTTTCAGAATAGTACATAATGGTCCAGATTCGTAGATCTTTTCAAGACCTATATATTACCTACTCAATTTCCTTCATGTTTGGTCTAAGAATAACTAACTTAAGGTCAAACCAAAAAAATTCTGTGCTTTTAGATTTCTATCTCCTTCTATCTATCTTTAGTATTTCTTGTATAATAACTTTCCTTTACATAATAATGTTAACAGAAAGTTAAATACTTGAAAGTGCATGGGCATGGCTTTTGGGTAGATACATGTGTATTTTTCATTTAATTATCAGCACTAAGTTTTCTTTAGTTCAAGTGTACATCGGTGCTTCTCCTTCTCCATTTGTACCTTTCATTAAAACAGCGAAGGCCCAGGGGCTCCCCTAGGGGTCCCTGAAAGTCTCTGCTGGCCTGGCTGGAGCTGGTCTCGCATGTGTGGAACCCTGGGTTCGAGGAGACACGGGCATAAACACACAGGTAAATAAGATGCTCTTCCTACCCGCTCTCTCGCGTCAAAGATGACTAACATCTGTTTTGCTCACCTCAAAAGGTATTTGTGAAATAATGTGAAGTAATGTGTAATGGTCATATGTGTGGATGTGCTTTGTAAACTAAAGAAGTGCCATGCAGACTAAGACCCGTGCTCTTGCTGCGTATTTTTCTAGTTTGGCTGCATCTGGCTTTGCAGGGCTTCCTCAGTGTGCAGCGTCCTCACTGAGCTGCCCCTGGTGACAGGGCAGGCAGAGGAACCACGGGCCTCCTTCTGACCCTCAGATCCTTCTAAAAAAAACAAAGCCACTAGAGATCTCTTCATTTTTCTTTTATTTTACTGTTCTGGAAAATTGAGAAGCATCCTTAGGGTTATGGAATTGCTGTGGACCCCTTTGGTTCTCTTTGACTTGTGTGGTGGATAAAACTCTTTAGGAAGTTCCCCTGAGCCAGCAGCAGGACATTCTGCACTGTTCCTGCTCCTCCTTTTCCATGTGAGGATGGCAGAATGCGGGCCAAGGAGAGAGGGTCTGTTGGGGAACAGGGCGCCGAGTGGTGACCGGGGGCGACACACGGAGAGGAGAGTGTGCTCGTGCCCAGGGCCGTTTGCACCACTGCACGGTTAGCCAGGCCGCGCTCAGAGCCTGCCTTGTCCAGCACCCAGTGCTCACGGCATGAGCGGTGCCCCAGGGCCTGGCGTTCCCTCCTTCTCCTGAGAGTTCTCTGCCGGAGACCGCTCCTCTGCCCTGTCCTGACGACCTTGACAGTGTTGAGTGCGGTCAGGCCTCGGTGGAAGGCTCCAGTGTGACTTTTCTGATCTCCTCGCCGGCCACAGCTGTGGGCTGGGGACCGCGCAGGGCCATTCCGTTGCGTCCGCGTCCCCTGCGGGTCCAGGCCGCGCCTTCCTGGGAGGGGAAGCAGCGCGGTGTGCAGGCCTCTCTCGCGTGCCCTCTCGCGTGCCCTTCTCCCCGGCCGCGCTCTGGGGTAGCCCAGCCGAGTCCGCACGGAGCGCCCAGGCCGGGCTGGAGGAGGAGATGGGGTCGGAGCCAGCGCTGTCGTCCACCAAGGGATGCTGAGGGCGCCACAGAGGGGAACCCGGGCTCAGGAGACATCCCTCTGGCCTCCGCGCAGTCTGTGGGGTCACGCCGGAGAGGAGAGGAGCAGGCCAAGCTTCTGCGGTGGGGTAAACTGAGGCACCGTGGGGCCCCGGGAGGAGGTGAGAGAGACGGTCACGGCTGTCTCTGGTCCAGTGCCGCGAGTTTACTGCAGGCGAGGTGACTTTGGAGAGAGAACCCCGCTCCGTGTGCTCTATCCGATTTTGATACTAAATGCGGGCGACTTGTCTGACCACCGCCTTAGACGCCGCCGAGATTTTCCTTGGGCGGCTTTGCGAAAGCCATGCACAGCCTCGCGCAGAGCCGCCCGCGTCCGGCAGGGGGCGCCCGTGCATCGCCGCAGCGCCCGCAGGGACCGGGCCGCAGCCGAGCCGCGGGCCTGCGTGCTGCGGAGCCCCTGCACCCGGGGCTGCGGCCGTCCCTGCTGTGGCGCACAGAGCTCGGTGCCCCTCCACCTGCCCAGCGGGCTGCTCGGCCTACGAGGGCGCGGGTGGGACCCGCGGGCGGCGCGCTGGCCTCCTTTCCTCGGTGGACGTGAAGGCGGCGACTCCAGTGGGGCTGCCGCGGACAGCTGAGCCCGAGCGGGGCGACCCACTTCTGCGAGCGCTGCGGTGCCCGGCGGGAGGAGGTCGCGCCAGCCCCGTGGCATCCGCACAGCCGCCCGCAGTCAAGATGAAGGAAGAACGGGCTCGGCTCAGCGCCTCATTAAAAACCTGGTCAGAGAGCCGTGTGCAAATTCCGCCCCCAGCCCGGGCAGGCCGGACCCAGTGTCAGCATCTTCTGAGCTTCCTCCTTCAGCTGTCCAGAGAGCACTTAGTTGCCAAGGCAACCGTCCCTTCCAGTATTTGTGAGCCACAGGCTCTGCTGCATCTCAGGCGCGCGCACAGGCGGACGCACTGTGTGAGCTGGAGCGGGTAATGGAGATGTCTACTGGCCGCTGTTCTGCAGAGCAGGCGTATTTTTGCTCTGTTATTTTAGTTGATTATTTTAAACTCAGTTACAGCAGGCTTTGACCTTGAAAGCGCTGTGGTCTTTCCTGCCTAATTCCCTTCCCTTTCCCATTGACGATGGAGATAACGAATTTAGCTTTGCATTCAGGGAGGAGCTCCGACTCCGGCTCAGAGTGCCTCCTGGGCCCGGACGGGGTGGGAGAGCTGAAGCGGGGACCAGCGGTGGGATGAGTGTGGGGAGGGCCCATGCCGACAGGGAGGGCGCGCGGTGTGAGCCCCGCTGTGAGAGGCTGCCCGCAGTCTCCCTTGAAGCTGCACGCTGTGCCTCTGCTGATGCGCTTCTGCATGACAGCCCTCCTCCTCCAGAGAGCGGGCACACACGCACACATGCATGCATGCAGTCACGCACACACCCACACACCCAGCCATATGCACACATGCCTGCGCACATGTGTACAATGCAAACGCACATCCTTGATCACATACACAATACACACATCCACACGCATGCGCACATACATGCACACGTGTGCACAATGCAAACGCACACACGCTCACATGCACACGTGCACACAATGCACACATACATCCACACTCGTGCGTGCACCCACACACATGTGCACGTGCCCAATGCAAATGCACACCCTTGATCACATACACACACAATACAAGCATTTGCACACATGTGCACAATGCAAATGCACACCCTTGATCACATACACAATACACGCATCCGCACACATGTGCACATACATGCACACGTGCACAATGCAAATGCACGCGCACTTGATCACATGCACACACACATACATCCACACACTCGTGCACACCCACACACATGTGCGCAATGCAAATGTACACACAGGTGCACACGTGCACACAATGCACACATACATCCACACTCACGCGTGCACCCACACACGTGTACATACATGCACACACGTGCACAATGCAAATGCACACCCTTGACCACATACACACAATACACACATCTGCACACATGTGCACATATATGCACATGTGCACAATGCAAATGCACACGCACTTGATCACATGCACACACAATGTACATATACATAAATAATCGCGCACACACTCAGGCATATACACGTGATTCGTGCACACACATGAGCACACATGTAAAGCAGCCTAGCAAGAGGCATGCGTGGAAGCGGGGGTGAGGCTGCTGTCACCCACACTCACACGTGTGTCTACCTAGGCTGTGGAGCGAAACCACAGGGTGGCTGCAGGGGTCAGAGGACGCTTCTCCAAAGGTGCAGCCCTCCCGTGCTGGCCCGGGGCGTGCAGGCCCCTTGGCCACAGTTCCCTGGCAGATGAAGTGAAGGAGAAATGTGCCTGCGCTCACCCTCCCCAAATCCAGCCCCCAGCGCCCCTCGTGAAGGCGTAGGCTGTGGGGTGAACTCCCCCTCGGCTGTGTGCACGCTGCTTGTGACCTTTCGAGAGCTGCTTGGGCTTCCGAGCTCTGAGTCCTTTGCTGATGGGCGAACACTGGTGTGTATTGCAGCACCGTTGTAGGTGGAAAGCCCATGTCAAGTGTCAGCCCCACGTGGGTGGCACTCGGTGGATAGGAGTCGACCCTTTAGTGGCAGGCGGTCGGCGTAGGCTTGTGGGTACTTCCGGCTGAGGCGTCATTCGGAAGCCGTGGCGCAGCGACCAAACGCAGGACCCCATGACCCTGGGGTTGTATGTCATCCAAGCCTCATCTCTGTCGGCACACCTCCAGTGCTCACCAAATGACTCAGTTTGAGACACTCACATGGATTCTTTTGCCCAAGACAGCCTGACGGGATCAGAATTTACCAGAGATCCAGAGCCGACAGCTTTTGAAAATTATTTGCGGCACACTATTCACACAAACCACCCGATTCATTCTGTGGCCTTCAAAAGACATTTGCTTTAAAAAAATTGAACTCTACATGAAAAGAAGTAGCTTTGCTGGTTACATATGGGTAAAACTGTCACCATGGTTTATTCCCAGTTGTTTATTTAAGCGTGTTCTTACCTAACTGAACCTTTCAGTGAACTAGAAATGACTTCTGGGACTTGACTACTAATAGCTGCATTATTCTCCAAATTATTAAAGAAAACCAGCTTAGAAATGAGTCACAGTGGCCCACTGTACCTCTGGTCATTTACCCATGCAGAGTGGATGCGGTTTATTTTCAGCATTTAAACCAGGCAAAAACTAAGCATCCAGAGGAGGTTGTGTCAAAGGCACTGCTGTCCTAGCTAAGCTCCTGCCATCATTTTCTTCCTGCCTGGCCGATTTCCTGTGTTTTTCTCCCGATAGCATTGGCCTCTTCCTGTGTCCCTGGGTTCAGAACAGTTCCAAGTACACAGGACCTCAGAAACCACTGCACAAATAGACAAGACAGATACTCAGAGTCTGGGGCCAGGGGAAGAAACGCGCGACTCCTAAACCCCTGCAGCCTCTGTTTGACCCCTAACTGGGGCAAGGTCCATGCGTACATTTTTCTCTTTGGACGGAGAGAAAAGAAAGCGGAATTCTGGGTGTTTGGGACTCCTTCCCCACAGCAGTGCTCGTCGAGGGTGCTGTGGCTGTGGCTGTGTCCACGTCAGCCCAACAGCTGTCTTCTGCTCTCGGATTCTCTAACTCAGGCTAAGTGCAGGCCTCTGGTTCTGGAGCAAACAGGATAGAGAAAAGTGGACCCCAGGAAACGTCAGTCAGGACCTGGAAAGGATCGAAGGTTCTTAGATTCTTATTGAGCTCCAAAGAGCCCTGGAACCCCACAAAGCACACAAAATTAGCTCAAGCGGATCCCCCAGCCTTTAGGAGCAGAATGTGGTCTCTGCAATAGCAGCAGCAGCATTGTTAGGGAATTCATGGAAAATACAGCCCGGGTTGGACCAGCCCTGCCAGGACCCTGCTTTCGACTCAGAGTTGGATACGATTTAGAAACTCAGTTAACATCCCAGAGTTCTCTATACCCTTCCTTGATTATTGCTAATTTTGGGGAACTTACTACCTACCCCGACCGTCCAGTTGTTTCTGCATTGGTTGAAATCATTAGGACATTCTTTCATTGGTTGCACTGAAAATCACTCCTATGTATACATACACCTATAGTTACGCCTATGGGTTTTGATTTTGTAGCTTATATACATTGTATTATGTCCTCATATAAAGCGAAACTTTCTCAGTATTGTATAGGACTTAGCTGTGTTGAATTATGTAGGTTTGTTTCATTCATTTTCACCGCTGTGTAGTATTCTGTTTTATGAAAATATCATGATTGACTTTAGATTCTTTTTTGTGGTGAACATTTAGACTGCTTCCAGTATTTCACTGTCTCAGACCCTGTATATCTTTGTCATATGCTTGAGAATTTCCCTGAGGCGTCCATCTGGTCTCTAATTTATTTTTTGTGAACTGTGGTCCCAGTCTTCCCCATAGAAACGTGAAATTGCCTGTGTTTTGTAACTAAATACAGAGCTGTCCTTTTGTCTCTGTTACATTGTATCGCATCCCACTTCGTTTATTCTGTCACTAAAGCCCCTTTTTCCTTGTCTGTTTGTTGAGACAGGGCCTCACTGCGTAGCCCAGGCTGGCCTCCAACGCGCTGTGACTGCAGGTGGGGAGGAAGCGGAGGTGACCCGGGCTGGCCCCGCCCACCCCGCAGGTGGCAGCCGCACATCCGCTTTTGGCCTGGAGTCTGCACACCCGTCCCCCACCCGCCGGACACGCGCACCCCAGCGGTCATTGCTCCCTGGTGGCCAGGCCACTGGTGACCGCCTCGTGGTCCTGCGCACACGCACGCACGCGCGCGCACGCACACCTGGCCCTGGAGGCCCGACCCCGCTCCTGCTCTGCCCGCTTCTCCAGCTCTGCTCTCCGTTTCCCTTCCCTCTGAAGCCCCTCCTCCTCGCCCTCTCTTTGCATCTTTTTCTGCATCCGCAGTGCTCCTGGTGGCTTCTTTACATCTCTGTCACCCGCCTGCCCCCAGCCTGCCCTTCCGTCCCCCTGGGGAATGTTCCCACCAGCTCCTGCCAGGCAATTGCCCCATGCTGAGGATCTGGAGGCAGAATAATGAGAAGCAATTTATCCACACGGGGGAAGCAGCCCCGCTCATCCGTTCATCCGCTCATCCGTGCAGAAGGTTGCTGCATTCCTCACACCGGAGGGGGCAGAAGGGTATCTGCCTGCAGATGGGTAGCTACTGCAGATCCCCTGGACGGCAGGGACAGAGCCCGGGGTCTCTTCCCTCAAAGGGGCTGCATTTTGATTGGACAAATAAGACACAAGCATGGGAAAGGATGCGTAGTTTGGGGTAGAGAGAAGTGGAAAAGGGCATTGAACTGGCGCAAGCCTGGGTGAAGATTCGCTGAGTCCCGGGCAGGCTGCCAGTGCGCTGAGTCGAGTCATTTTCCTCGGTGTGGCACAGCGACCCAGGGCTGCCAGGGTGGCTGGGCTCATCCGACCTGTGCTTCCCACGCTCTGCAGGAGCAAAGCAGTGATTGGGGTGAAGGGCGATGCAGCCAGGGAACGAGGCCAGGGGCTGTGGGTGGAGGGGGAAGAACTCAGCCAAGACGAAGGCACAGAAAATGAGGAGAAAGAAATGAAGAGGGGACAGGAGCGACTTCAAAGCAAGGCCACTTCTGTTGGTGACACAAAGGTTGATTGGACGCCAGCAGAGTCCTGTATGCTGTGTGCAGAGCTGAGTGAAAATCCCTCATCCCACAAGCACTTGGAATTTCTCTGGACGGATAGAAACACCTGCAGTGACCCTCAAACAATAATATAAGGCAAGATATGAGGCGGTGGCCCGGGGTGGCGGGCCACCCATTCACAGCGGAACCAGGTGACCGAGTCAGTCCCAGCCGCGCCACTGATAGCAGCTACTCCGCACACTCTCCCAGCTGAAGGCAGGTTTCCTCCTCAGTAAAATGCAGTCCGAGGATAACAGTATCACCCTCTGGGGATCACTGGGAGGAGGTAAACCCTCGATACAGTGTGTGGCATGCAAGGGGTGATCAGAATAGATGGTGCATGCTGAAATCTTAACAATTCATTACAGTAAAAGACACATGGGCAAGAATCGCCCTCAAAATCCTTCCCCTCACATTGCGCACACTCATCCCATGGCTCTTGCCACTTTGCAAAGCAGTTCTGGAACAGTCTTTCATGACTGTCATTGTGAGATGTAATAAAAAAAAAATATGGTGGATGCTGCTGCCCAAAGCCATCCAACAGAAAGGCAACTCCCCAAAACATGACGGTGCATCTTCAGCTGCCTTGTCCCCCGGGCTGGCACCAGGAGACCTCTGGCTCTTCCCCAAAGGTGAAATGAACGTGCAGAGTAAATGTTTTCAATCCATTCAGCATACTGAGGCAGCTACAAGTGCCACTCAGGAAAGAGGACTTCCAGAACTGCTTCAGAAAGGAGCGAGAACCACGGGGTGTATTCAAGCGAGGGGGGCGCTTTTCAAGGGGTCAGTGTCAATGTGTCTTTTGCTGTAATGAATTTTTTAGTTTAAATACTCATAATATTTATCGATCACACCATGTGTAGTAGAGCTGTGAGAAACATTAATGTCATTGTCATCATGTATGCAATGACAAGACATTAGAGATATACAAGCTAGCATGGAAAAAATCAAAGAAAATGACTTTTATAATGTGAGTTCTTAGAGGAAAAAGCCCAGCTTAGAAAACTCAACCATCAGCCCAGGATCCTGGATTGCTTGTTCAGTCGTGTTTTCATCCACGTGTACGCAGAACCTTTCCTGCCAGTTTAGGGTGGGCACGGCGGGCGGCAGAGCACAGCTGTAACCACAATTCCGGCAGAACGCCCCTGGGATGTTCCGCCATTAATGCGAGGACATTAAACAGCTTCCGGGGTGACCCAGATGTACTTTACAGTCCTTTCATTCTCATGAGGGTGCTCTGACTGCACCGTGGACCCTGGCCTCCAGGGAAGCTTTCCACAGAATTCTTCTGTGTCAGCTTCTTTGGCCAGGAATGGGTCACTTTTGTAGCCCCTTTCTTTCTCTCTCTGTCTCTCTCTCTCTCTTTCTTTTTGTTGCTACTTTAAACCAAATTTCTGATTATTTCCATTGCAAAGGTGACTAAAAGCAGAATGGCTGTATCAAAGGCTATGATCTTTTGATACACCATAATCTTTTACTTTCCTTTGATTTTTGCTTCTTTTATAGGTAAAAATTATTACCTTTCAGCTGCAAATTGCATACATTTGAACACTAAGGAAGTTGAAATCTTTTTCATTTATTAGTCATTGGGTTTCTGTTCTCCTAAAGAAATATCTATCCGTGCCTAGTGCTCATTTTTCTTTCGGTAACCTAATATTATTTGTGTCTTCATTTAAATGATCTGTCACATTTCTTGCCAACTCCCCCAAGGTTCCTTTGATAAATAAATGCTGGAGTTACACAAAGGGGCTGGAGAAACTCGGGTGTCATGCATGTGTCACTGCCTCGCAGTACTGGCTGTGTTCGTGAAGATGTCCCAGGGCCCGGCGTGTAACACGCAGTCCTCCCACGCTCAGAAGTAGTGCAGCTGGGGCCAGCTTGGCCAGCAGGGGCTGTTGTCAGCGCTGTGCTCCTCCCGGCCGCGTGGGGTGCGGGCCTTAGACGCACGCGCCCGGCACATGGCAGATCACCTGCACACAGGCGCGGACTCCTGCACCTTCCGCCCGGACGCTGTCCCCATTTCATTCCCTCCCTCACTCCGCCTCTTCTCCCCGAGTGAACAGGCCATGTGGGACGGAGGGGCCGGGGCCCTGAGCAGTGGGTTCTGGGGCTTGGAAGTCTGCCTCTGCACACCATTCTCTCTGTATGGTAGCATTGCACCCGGAGAGTAATTCTGCCCTGTGTTTTTAAGTGAGAAGCCAGAGGCAAGACGTCTACAATGCAAGAATGAAGGTCAGGGGCTCGATCGAAGACCCACGTTGTTTGGATTTCATGTACCCGAGTTTCTGGTCCCCGAGTATATCTGCCCTTCACACGCCTCGCTTTTGCTTTGCTGGTGCCCGGGAGAATAAAATGCAAAGAAACACTGGCAGTTTGCCTCGACAGTGATCCGATCTTTGGTTGGTTGCCCTTTGAGGAGGAAGGCTTTGCGTGAGGACTTACGGCGGTGAGCATATTCTCCCACCAGACCCTACTCCGTGCAGCTCACAGATGCGCGGTGCCATCCTTGCTAACTGACTGTCCTGCTTCTGGTTGCGCTTCCCCGCGAAGACGCTCAGGTGTTTCTGGAGAGGTGGGGTGGCTTCCTGGAGATGTGCTCTTAGCTGCAGACTTAACTTCCCGAGGGGGCGCTGTGCACAGCGCCCTGACTGAGGACTGGAGGTGAGTGACTCGGCCTCCTGCCTCGGTTTCTGCATTCGGGAACAGGTGCTAACACATCCGGCTCCCGTCAGGTTGCAGTGAGGTAAATAAAGCAATGGACAAGCACCTCCCCGCGCGGGGCTCCATGCATCGCTGCGCAGTAGCGGCGCCGGCGCCGAGCCGTGGTGCTATTTCTGCCCCTCGTCATCATCGCGTCCATCAGAGGTGACCTTGGCCCTGGCTTCCAGCCACTGAGGAGCTGTTGGCAACATAGGGAGAGCAAATGGGACGTCCAGAGTCCGGGTGCTCCTGACTCCGAAAGACAGAAAGGAGATGTGCGAGAAACCGTCCCAGAGTCAGTTGCTCGGGGTGCATGGGTCGGAGCCGAGCGCGTGTGTGCGTGGGTGTGCGCACGCGTCCATCTGTATGTGTGTCTGTGCACACGCATGAACACGCCATGTGTGTGGCCCGACTCCTGCAGTGCCGGGCTGGGGTCCCGAGAGATGCTGTCTTCGAATCTGACTCAAGCGAGTTAGCCACAGCGGGCAGCCGGGAGGGGACGGGAAAGTGGGGAGCCACCCGGCCCCGCCTCCGCCCGCCCGCGGAAGGAGCGTGTGGGAGGCCTGGACTCACCCGATCTGACCCGTGAGGTCACAGCTCTCTCCCCTCCGCCCTGTGCCGGGCAGGTGGCAGGTGGGCATGCGGTCTGCTGTGACGACCGAGCAGGGGTTCGGACAGGGTCGGTCATCTGCCCCGGGCCGCAGGGCTGAGGGGCTCGGACCAGGCAGTGCCCTGGCCGGCTGTGACGGACACACTTGCTTTCAGGCTCTACAAAGGGAAGGGAGGCCGGGTTTGAGAGCACATGCCCATAATTCCAGGGAGGCTGAGGCAGGAGGGTCGCTGCTGTGCGGAGGCCAGGCTGCATTACGCAGCAAGACTGTCTCAAAAAGCAAGACAACAAAGGGGCTGCGAGGGGTGTTTTAGAAGTTGGCACAAATAGGACGGAGATGATTCTATTACCTTTCTTTCATTCTCCTGGCAACCGGGCCAGATCCTTTGTGTGCAACACGGACACAGTGACACGTCGGGGCCAACGTCAGCGTGCTTGGGTGAGCGGCCTGGGGGGTCACAAGGCCCCCGTCCCTGAGCCTCCCCTGGTGCTCTCTGGCGCCTGCCCTGGGCTCGCCATGGCGATCGCCCCGCACAGCTTGCTCTTTGCAGAGGGACCGCGTGTGTCTGCAGCTGTGATGCAGAGGGCACAGCCGCTGGGGCGGAGCTGAGTGTGACCTCCCGCCCTTTCGCGCAGCCTCGGCCGGCCCTGGGCTTACTGACGCCTGGCCTGCCGCACAGCGGGCAGAGGGAGCCGCTCCCTGGGCAGGCGACCCGGAGCCTCCTGCGCCTCCACCCACTCCGGCCATCCCTCCCGTGGCCCGGCCACCCTGCCCGGGGTCTCCCTCTGCCACCAAGGAGAGGGCAGGCGCTGTGCACACAGGCTGCCCAACAGGCTGCAACTGCGGCCTCCATTCTTGCCGACAGACGGGCGAGGGCGCCGGACGCCGGTGCTGTGCCACAGGAAGGTTTGCTTGCTTGGAAATATCTCCTTCATTCCTTCTGAGTCACGGAGGTTTAGACTCTGTCTCACGTATCCGTGGGCTGTCTTTAACCCATTCATACCTTTTTGTTTTTTGAGACAGGGCCTCGATGTGTGATGTGTACTTTAGGCCGGTCTTGAACTCACTATGTAGCCCAGACTGGCCTCAAAGTCACTGAGACCCTCCTGTCTCAGCTTCCTGAGTGTTGGGATTACAAAAATGCATACATATCCATTGTATGTATTAATAGAGCTCCATGGGATGGTTCCATACTTGCATACAGCAGGCACTGATCAAATCCAGCCACTCTTTACCCCACCCCCTTCCCAAACTGGCAATCACTATTCTGATTTCAGGCCAGTGTTTTTAGCTTCCACACACTCAGTGCTTGCCTGTGCCTGGATTATTTCCTGTAATCTAACATTCTCCAGTTCTATCCCCTTCACTGCAAGTGAGAGGATTCAGTATTTCGCTCCTCTTCATGGCTGAGTAGTACTCCAAATGTAGCTATGTCACATTCTTTCTCTGCTTCAGCTCTGGTAGGCACCAGCTGACTCCTCATCCTAGTGCCCTAGCTGTGTGAAGAGGATCCTCCAGGCAGGATCCCGGAGGGCCTCACTCTCCAGGCACAGGGTTCCATCTGTCCATCTTTGTCTGCAGCCACCCCGGGCGCACTAAAGTGGGAGGGCATTATAAGGAGGGCTGCAGGGGACTCTGCTCCTGCTTGGGGGTGGATCCTGGGGCAGCCTGGGCAGGTGCTGGTTTGCATCCAGCAGTACCCTCCATCGTTTTCAACTTCCTCTGCCACTCTGCCGCCACTTCCTGTCTCTTGGTTAGGGGAGGGGAGGCCCCGTAGTTGGGAGTCGGAGAGATCACCTCCAGCGGGGTGGGGGGGTTCCCAGAAGAAAAACAGGGTGCTGGCCCTGGAAGGGAGGCTGGGGGCCAAGGGACAAAACTCCTGGGCTGCTCCCTGCTTGCTGCTTATCCCAGGACTGGGACAGGAGTGCGGCCCAGACGCCACCTGGCCCCAGAATCCCCAGTGTCTTGGGAAGTAAACCAGGTGCAGAAAGACAAAGCCCTCCTGACCACCGGCACCTACGAGTGAGGTGCAAAGCGCTGACCCTGGAAGCAGTGAGTGGCAGGGAGCCTGGCGTGGCTGGGAGCTATTGGGGGTGTGTTGTTGGCGGGCATGAAACTTCAGTGAGACGCGGGTAAGCCCAAGAGCTCCACCGCACCCCGTGCTGACTTTAATCTACCGTGTTCTTGAAAAATCCTGAGAGGATGAGTACACGGCATTCTCATCACAAAGGTGGGAACCCGGTGAGGTCAGTGGTCCGCATTTAGGCGTCACCATGTTAACCTACTTCACAAGATCGCGTCGTCCACAGTTAATGTGCACGGCACAATTGTATCTGTAGACGTGAAAAGTGAAAATGAAGCTAAGCTACTGGGAGAGATGGGGAATATGGAAATACATGCACAGAATATGCTGAGATGAAATGCTGATATATTTGCTTATTCCTGTTATCCTCACGTTTCCAATTTTGCCATGGACAAGGGGGAAACATTCGAGATGTGTTTTTCCTTGCCCACGGCCAGGCTCAGTTTTGTGATTGTCGAATAGCGCTGCTCTGGGCAGGCAGGTAAGAATGTGCGGGTGAGGGCTTCAGGCCATTCCCCTGCCGAGAATATTTTATAATCACAACTGGAACACATATGTTGCTCTCTGACACATAAAAATAATTTAAACTTCTCCACATGAAAGACAGTGCCCTTTCCCCATCACCATAAAGAGCGGTCTCTTTGGTTTGCCCTCGGAAAGCGAAATAACTATGCCATGAAATGTTAAGCCACGTTCTGCTCTTAGTGACCCTGGGTACAGTGGCAAAGTCCTGGCTTAAGAGAGTGGCCGACGTTCTCCCACCCCTTCTGTTAACATTTTACGTTCGTCACAGGAGCCGGCAGTGATGCAGGCCTTTTGTTTGTTGTTTACAAACCTAGAACCATCTCGGCTAAGACTCACCATCAGGCTGTGAACTTCAACATCTTCGAGGGCATGGTCTGCCACGGGGTGCCGCTGGTGACGATTTCAAGGGGCAAAGTGGTATACGAAGCTGGAGCTCTGAACGTCACCCCAGGACATGGGAAGTTTATTCCACGCAAACCATTTGCTGAATATGTTTACAAACGAATCCAGCAGCGAGACCAGGTGAGGCATGCCACAGCAGTGCTGCAGCCAGCTGGCCCGTCACTGCTCTGGGGTGCGGGTGGCCGTGGAGGTGATCACGTGTCATTCAGCGAAGCACACTGCTGGTGTGAGCCTGCACGGATGAGTCCATTCAGATTTTCTCCCGGTTCAAGTTCACAGTCCTTGGGGGCCTGTTGCCAATCCAGTTAGTCAGGGACCCCAAGAAGCACCCAGATGCTAAAGATGCAGGATCTTATCAAGGGAGACCCCTGGAGAGAAGGGGAGGGAGGCAGGTGAGCCTGGAAGAACGCCACTCCAGTGTGACCCAGGAAGGAAAGAAGAAAAGGTGGAGTAGAAGGACCCTAGAGCCCAGACAGCCTGAGGTGGCGGGGCTGGAGTGGTGAGTGGGACCTTCAGGGAGTCCTGCCCGAGTCTCCTGTTTCCCAGCCAAGGTGGTGCCCATTCACTGGCTGGAGCCACTGTAGGAGGCATGGCCTGGGTTCAGAGCTGAGTCGTGGTCCCTGAAGAGTGCAGTGTCCTTGAGTGAAGGACCACCAGCCAGCGGTGGAGGAAGGCAGTAGATGCAACACAAATTCTACCTTGGCTTCCTGTTCCTAGCCAGGGGGCCAAGAACAAGTTCTCTGTCCTCCTGGGGCTCAGTTTCCTCTCCTGGGTAATGAAAACATTTTCTCCTAACACACTGTGAGAGTCAGGTAAGACTGTGACGTTGGAAGGCCCGTGGGCGTCAGTATCACCGGCCTCTCTGCTCCTGTTTCCACCACTGTGCCATAAGAGACCCTCAGATCTCTGGAAAAACTGTGTCATGAAAGAGATATTGATCTTGAGCCTTCAGTTTATCTTGAGCTTTCACAAATGTTTGCTTTGTTTTGTAGATTTTTAAAATAGTTTTTACATTTCACTCTACTAAATACACAAAATGTTAAAAACTTTCAGATTAAACATTGTTTGATTTCTGGATTTTGGAATGGGGAGAGCAGCCCTGTGACCTCAATCCCAGAAAACAGCAAAGTTGCCAGCCTGGGGGCCCCAGCAGGGCGAGGGTCCTGGTTTCTCCAAAGGCTTCCCTGTGCACCTCCTGGGCCTCGAAGATCTGTCACCCTGTCACCCTCAGAGCCTTCTAGAGCCTCCGCTCTCCTTTCTGTTTTTCAAATAAGCATTCCTACTCCACAGTCCTCTGGCTGTGTTTCCACCCATTTCTCGTAGCTCTGCAATCTCTTTGATTTCTCTTCTAATGTTTTGGGAATTTTGTTTTACTTGTGGAATCTCGGAATCCATTACACAAGATTTCTCCCTTTTTCAATGCTTCCAACAGCTTTGACTGGACACACAAGAGCTCTAGAATGCTCCCCATTCAGCACTACAGTCCTGTATATAATGTACTTCTGGCAACACTGGTGGTGTTGGAGGTTATGGCTCTTTTCCTGGGGGGTCATTTAGAAGTATTGACACGGCAGGTGACAAGTGGGTGGAGCCCATAAGGACTCTAGGTGCTTCTGAACCCCTGCGTGGTAAACAGCAGCAGTTCTGACACTGATGTGTGCTTACTGAATGCAGGGCTTCTTGCCAAGGGCTCTGTCACACAAATCCCTTAGAGGGAAGGGGGTGCCACCTCCCTCATTGTAGAGATTAGGACGCTGAAGCTGCAAGAAATTAACAAGCTTGTCCATGTCACACAGCTAGGATATGGCAGCACAGAGCATAATCCTGGCTGTCTAACTCCCAAAAGTGTATACCTCAGCAATCAACTCTGCAGTAAACTGTAGACTGAGCTAAATGAGGTACTAAGAGATAAATCACTCCCGCATTAGTTTTGGAAAAGAATCTCTCAAAAATTTAATCTGAGTTGGAGCCATTGATGACAGCCACTTCCTCTGTAGTCCAGGGAATGGATAGAAAGGGTGGCTTTGGGAAATCATAAGGAGGGAGCGCCGACAGAACTGAGTGGAAGACCATGTTAATACTTGAAAGGCACAAGGTGGCTCATGGTAGTCAGTTCCGTTTTCCTGCCACCAGGGGCACTGGACTAACTGGGAGCCTAGAATGGGCTGTGTTTAAATGACTGACGGCCTAGTGGTCTTCTTGTAGGGAAAATGTTTTGGGCAGCAGATCACCCAGTGACTGCTGTTATCAGTTCTCCTTTTCAGATTGTTTTGTGTTTTGTCGGCAGAGTTAATGTCAACTCTGTTTTTTTTGTGTTGACTATCAATTTTTGAATTATTTTATTTTTGTAATATTTTCCTCTGATAAATTTTTAGCCATTTTAGCGCATTCAAAAGACAATAAGTAATAATGATCATCTATCAAATGTTCTGAGAACTTACTGCTCTCCCCGTAGGCCCTGTATTATGTAGTTTGTAGTCATTTTGGCAAAATAGATGGTAGATGTTATCATGAAATATAACACACATCCACATGGTAGGTACTATCATTCTTACTTTACAGAACAGAAGGCTGGGTTTCAGCAAAATTAATTTCCCTAGGCTAAAAAGTATAAGTATAAGAGCCAGGATTTGTGATAGATCTTTCTGATTCCCACTGTATCATGGAACCTCTGTAGAAACAAGAAAAGAGAAGAAAATGGTCATGAAACCCAAACCATTATTTTGAAAATGTTGGGAAAAAGTCAAATAAAAATGGTAAAATGAAATGAAGTTTAGGGATTGTCTAGAGGTATTTTAGACCCCTCCTGTTTGCTGTGTTGGACAAAGATGATTTATAGAATAAAAATATCACACAACAAATACCAGATTTTAAATTCACACTATGTTATCAGAGCTTTTTCTTTGGTTTCC
Source organism: Heterocephalus glaber (assembly GCF_000247695.1). The sequence goes on along the minus strand of NW_004624763.1, from coordinate 20,625,812 downwards.
ACCTAAATTTTTCAGATTTCTTGGGCTGGAGGTATTGCTCAGTGGTAAAGTATTTGCTGAGCACGCACAAGGCCTTGGGCTCAATCCCAAGTACCAGACAAATACACAAGCTCAGATTTCTTTCTGAGTGGGAATTACAGCACAAAAGCAAGCAGGAAGGGCCATGGTATTTCTCCTGCTCACCCCTTATCCTCCCCAAGAAAATGCCACACTTTCCATTTGAACGCTCACAGCACAGGTTAGAGCACCACATCAGCACTTCCAGGCTTCATCTCAGCCATTCTCCTGGCCAGAGTCTCATGTCCTTTGGGACAGCATCTGATTCTTCCTACTCTGACCCTTGCTGCATGGCAAGCATCTGAAGGGTACTGAACCAGAAACAAGAGCAGTAAAGGCAGTTGTTTCAGAGGAGCGAGAAGGAGATTTAAATAAATGTACCCAGAAAATTGTCCCTCGCAGCCTCAAATAGTGGGGTTATCTGTGAGCTAGTGAAATCCAAGATTTTACTGCTTAATAAATCTAACATCATCCCACCAAACTGCACTCACTGTTACTTGATGTTATGAGGCATTTCAAAAGAAACGAGAGATACTTTTATCCAATTAGACCAGTTGGAAAATTGTTATTTATTTTAAAATTTAGCCAGTGGAACCTTATGAGAAAAAATTTTAAATCAGAAGATGAGACACTGAACCTTATTTGATAAGTATTTTATGGTAAAACATTTTTATCTTTTAAAGAAGAATGTTAGAGGAAAATAAAGAGACATAAAAGGGAAAAAAATAACAACAACTTAGATATTTCAGCAGATTCCTGAAAGAACAAAAGTAAGTACTCTTAATTTTTTTACCAAAGTGTATAGCACTTTACATTCAGATAGATTGTATTTATGGAATATTTGTATGTTTGCAGTGTTAGGATTTCCTCCAAAATTCCAAAGGATGGACTTTCTTTAAGTTATTCTTCTAGTCATCTCTTTTTCTCTTTTTTCAGCAATAAGCAACTCCAGCCTTTTCTGGAGAACACAGGTCACATTGCAGTTCATAGAGAAACAGGAATAGCTTCTAGGAGTAGTATACGGTTTCAGAATACTGCTGCCAGAGCTTTTAAACTGGGCTGTGTCTTAGCAATGATAAGCACAATTTGCCTTGTAGATAAGATAAAATTGGGTGGATGGCTAGTTTGGTCCTTGAAATGAGCATTTTCTATTTCTGAAATAACAGTTTGTGGATGTCTCTCTTAAGGTGGTGGCTCAGAGAAAGTAATGTAAGATGTGCCATTGGCTGCCAGCATAGTCCTAATTTCCCCAGATTGATTGCTCATCATAATAAAAGGCAAAGTGAATGCTAAGCCAGCACACACTGGCTGACTGACACATGTGTTCTGTCTGCCCAAGACCCCGCTAGCCATGCAGTTTAAAATCAGACAGAGTGGGAGTATTCACACCACAGAAATGCAGGCCAGTGCTTAAGCTGGGATTTTAAGGGTAATGAGAAAAGGAAGAGTAAAGCCCTTCCTACCACCAGCGCCCTGCTGGATATGGGACCCTTTCCAAGTACAGGTTGAACATCTATAAATTGAAATCTGAAATCTGAAACACCGTGAGTGCTGAAACGACACTTTGCAGCATCTCAGAGTCAGATTTTTCAGACTAAGAATGCTTAACCAGTAAAACCTATGCAAATATAGTCTGGAAATCTCCAAGATCCAAAATACTTCTGATCTCAATCATTTTGAGAAGGGATACTCAACCTGAACTCTCTTTTTATGCTTTAGCTAGTCACTCAAAGCTTATTCCATCGATATCTATTGATTACCAATTAGGTTTCAAACATAGCTTAATTCTTACAATAATCCCGGGAGACAAACAGCGGTCATTCCTGTTTTATAGATTCAGAGCCTGAGGCTCTAAGTGGCCATTTGGGACACAAAGCCAGGTTCATCCCCCCAAAGTCCGCCCCTTTGGCCAGCATCAGCGGGACACCATAGTCACCAAGTTCAGTCCTGCTCACAGGCACGGCCGCCACCTCCCGCCTGCCCCACAGAGGGCTCCCCACTCCCTCTGCCCACGGGGTTCACTCACCCAACTGGCCAACTTACCCAAGGAGCCAGCCCTGAAATAGGGCCCAGCTCTGTTGCATTGTCCTTGAGAAACAGCTCACAAGGTATTTTGAGGTTCATTGCAGAGATCGGGTGGCCTGGAGGTCATTGTCAACATGCACACATTTTCTGGATCAGCTCTATTTAACCTGGGATCACTTGCATCCTGGCAACTCACGGAACCTGGGGTGGCCCCGTCAGTGTGCACCAGCCAGGCAAGAATTTCACCTCATGGAGTTAGCATTTACTTGGGCTACTGGGTGTCAGGCCGGTGCCTGCTGTTGGGAATGTGGAACTTCAGTTGTCTTTATTGGCATTTTAGGATCTCAGCCCTGTGGGCAGCTGTGTATCAGTAGCTCCCTGGGGCCCTAGTGGTCTCTGTAGGTCGTGCTCTTTTTAGAAAATCTAGCATCCCAGCATGCCCTTGGCAGACAACATAGCTAAGTTTTCTATCAATCCACAGTTCCCTCCTCCACTGACCAGCTAACCGGAAGCATCTCCGCAATTATGCAGCTATAATGATGATTGCAATTAATGTCTAGTCCTAGCTCGGCATATGGCACGAGTCTCATTGATGTCTATTAGTTCATCACAATGACAATTATCATTAAAGACCACGAACTCAAGTTGAACTCTCATCTGCTCAAGCAGTGAAAGTTCCAGTGTGCCATCCGGTGAGCGGCCACCTGTCCCTGCTCCTGGCCCATCCCAGTGGACACCACTGCTGTGAAGGTCGATCCCCTGACCCTGACCAGCATGCCCAGGCTGGGGGTGCTACAGCCCAGACCGACTCCTGAACATGCACTCTTGGGACATTAGATCCTCCTTGAGGAATTGTCATACTCTTGACTAATGCTACCCTCAGTAGCACATAATAGGTTCCAAGAAGCCCTTTCATTTCTAAATGTCTGCTGTGTTCCAGGCACAGTGCGGGGTGCTAAGGATGTAGGTGCTGGTAAGGCAGCAGGCCCCAATCTCAAAGGCCTTAGGCTTGGCGTGTTTCAGCTCTGGTTCCTGGTGCTCACACCTTAGTTCTGGTTGACACACGTTTATAACTCAGTGCTGAATTCTATTAGCCTCTTAGAGGGATCTGGGTAAGGGAGAGATCAAGCCTAGAGATAAAGCGGGGAATCATAGTGCATAAATTTAAAACCTCGCATCTGGGCCACCAAGGAGACTGTGTTTGAGGAGAAAGAGGCCTTCAGAGGGAGCTCTGGGTCCACCAAACTTCAGAGATCAAGGAGACAGGAGACCAGCAAAAGCGTGGAGAGAGCTGAGCAGAGAGGCAGGAGACAACAGGAGAATGCCGAGTTTGTCACTTCCCTCGTCGCTGAGACACGACACCCAACACCCATAACTTAAAGGAGGACAGGTTTATTTTGGCTCATGGTTAGAGGCGATGGCTGGCCGATTCCAAGGCAGAAACAGCAGGGCAGAGGGGCCTGGTGGAGGAGAGCTGCTCAAATCATGGCGGCCAGGAAGCAATGCGCAGGGAGCCCTGGGGAGGGAGAGGCCCCTTCCCGGTCACCCCCAGGGACGCACTCCCGACCGAGCCCCACCTCCTAAGAGCAAGTCAGCTTGGCCCCACCGTGACCTGCTCTCCTTCCGCAAGCCCCGCCCGTGAGCCCCTGAGGCTGTGGGGGACATTCCCCAGCCAAGCCACAACAGAGTCTCAAGGCAAGAGGAGAAACCTGCCTGGCTCTTCATCCTGCCCTTTCTGTGTGTTTTCTGCCGCATGAATGTCTTCTAAGCATTGAGTACACTTTCAGCTGGTGGAGCTGGGGTGGCGTGTGTGTGGCCACTGTATTCATCAGGGATGCCCAGGAAAGAAACCCGCTTCCTTTTGACTGAACCACTAATGCAATCCGTGGGCATTGAATGTTGGTCCCACCATGGGCTGAGTCCGCATCACACTGGACGCTTCACGCTTTGTATGGAAATTTGCTCTTGTTGCCAGAAAGAAGGGGTAAGACTCGTTTTTCTAAGAGCAGTAGGTTAAGTCTACTCCCCAAACAAATGTGTGCTGAGCTGAAAACAGCTTTGGCCATGCACGACTCCTCGGGCCTGGCATCACCCCACCTGTCATGGTACACCCTTCCCGTGGTTCTGAAACAGATGCAGATGACAGGCCGGGGCCGGAGGTGGTCTGGAGGTGAGTGGGATGTAGAGCTGGTGCTGCCCACCCCAAGGACAGGTGAATAGTGGCAGGTTACAGGCGCTGAGCCCGGGCCTTAGATGTCCGTGATTCCTGTCAGTTTCTCAGAGCACGGGATCGTGGAGGTGGGACAGTGAAGGCTCCGAGAGAAGCAGGGTTTGGTGCTGTGTGGCCCTGTGGCAGGGTGGACGACTCTTTGCTCCAAGCCCACGCCGTGGGCCACTGCAGTGTGGTAGTCTGAGTGGGCGGAATGAGCCCTACAACCGCTTGTTATTTGTCAGTGTTCAATAAGTGTGTGTTTGTGTTACGATGTACAAAGAGCTTGTCTGTACCAGGTGTGATGCTAAGGGCTCTCCTGTGCTCGATCCTCCCCACATTCGATCCTCCAAACAGCCCTGTAATGGACGTGCTGCCCTTCGCCCGTTCACAGCGTGGAGCGCATGCTCGGTGGGCAGTTTGGCTGTTGAGCCCCAGGGGCTGCTGCCTCTCTCTGGCTGCTGACTGGCTGTGCACATTCAGACAGCACGCTTCAGTTCCTTCTTCTGAATCTCTTTGCTTCTCCAGTCTGCTGAAGCCCTGAGGCAACTCCTGCTGAGTCCAGTGGAGGATTCTGCCTCAGAACAGACCTCCAAGCTGGTGAGATTCTGCAGGAGGAGAGGCCCCTAGGAGAGGGACACATGCAGATTGGCTGTACCCTGGGCAAAACCCTGGGACAGCAAAGCACTGGCACACATGGCCAGCTGGGATGGAGGCTGGCAGAAGGCAGAGGGTCAGAGGGCTGCGGAGCCAGAGAAGGGAGGCTTGGCAGTGGCTCTGGTGAGACCCCTGCAGCTTGTCAGACCTAGATCAGCACCTACACAGAGAGGAGGACCCCGAGACTCTGGTCCCTCGGAAGCCCTGGGACAGGGGGCAGCATGGTTGACACGCTATGAATTCGAGAGTTGTCTTTTTCTTTTCTTCTCTCTGCCACAATTTATGAAGGGAGCTGCCCTTAGCCTTGCATTCAAGCAGTCGGTAACCCTGAGAGAACGGAAATGTGTTCTGTTTCAGACCTGCACGCCCACCCCTGTGGAGCGGGCACCATACAGGGGAGAAGTCATCAGCCTGAGATCCAGAGAGGCACCAGAGGATGCCACAGCAGGGACCGGCACGCAGGCCGCCTCCTGATCGGCTGCCGGGTAAGGCGCAGAGGGTAGGAAAGTATTCCCAGGGTAGGAAAGTATTCCTGGGCCAGTTGCAGCACGTGGGTCCCCATAGGAGATTAGTATCTCTCTCTTCACAAGTCTTTGAAGAGTCCAAGGTCAAAAGCTTCAAAGAGATGTAGACTCAGGATAGCTGAGCCCGGGGAGACGGTGAAAGACCATGATGCAGCACAGGCGGATGAGCCTTCTGTTGGAAGAAGCCCTTGGGCTGACTGGAGATACGCTGTCCGGGCCGTTAGGAGCCCATGGAGAGCGAGAGGCAGAGGACTGGTTACAGGCAGCAGGCCTCTCCTTCCCTGAAAACAACACCGCCGTGCCATGCTTGAAGCTTCCAGATCCATCACGACTTAGAGGCAAAAACGAATCCTTGTAATGGAAGCACGGTTATGATTAGTACGTAGACTCTCCACCAACCCCATGGCACCAGGGTTTGAATAATGAGTGCTTGAAAAAGAAGCCCCCTGTATTCCTTCCACGGCTGGGTGCTGTCCGCCTTTAACAGTGCTCTCCAGCCCCCAGTGCCAGCATTTCTGTCACTTTCAGATCCCTGGAATTATTCTTCCAGTTCAGGAAGATTTGTTAAAAGTTCGGAGGAGGATTAGCTTCAGAAGGCAGCGATGTCAAACTCTGTTATTAAAGGCATCTGCAGGAGTGGGCTCAGTGTTCTCTTTGATGAATGCATTACTGGCCTTAGCTTGGTTCTGCCTCTCTTTGTGAGACAGCAGGTTCCCCTGAGCACCTTTCATTTTCTTCAAAGGTGAAATCAGAGGAAACGATGCCGCAGCGGGCTTCAGCCAGTGCTGTTGACCTCATTTCAGCGCCTGGAGACCCCTGGGCCTCACGATTCCCTGCGAGAAGCGACTGCGGCCTTCTCAGCTGCACCTCTGTTGCTGGACCTGAGACAGAGGTGGAAATGAGCATTGCCGAAGTGGGCCGTCCGCTCCTCGGCTTGGCTTTCCAGTGCCCTCTGTGCCTGTGCTACGTTTCTTTCTCTGTATTTTTAAAAATCACTTTCTTTCCTGTTTAGAGGTTTTCAAAGGGCTGATTTGCTCTAAGCCAGCGCTGTGATTTTGCGTGGGATGTGGTTAATAAACCCTGAGGTCTTCATGGTATGCTATGCCGCCTGAACCTGTGGGTCCCGAACAGGTACCCCAAGAGTGTGGTGTCTGCCGTGCTGTCTGCCGCCTCTGCCAGAGCTGGACCCTGACAGCCCCGTGTCATCCAGCCGGGCGCTGTCCAGGGCGGCCCCATGGAGACGGCGGGGTGCAGGACTCAGGTGCAGCTCATCTGGCCCCGCCCCTCCGCTGCCTGCCACGCCCGACCCTGCGTGCAGGGCTGAGCCTGTTTCTTCTCCTGGGTGCAGAGGTCAGGAGGGGTTTTAAACCCGAAGCCGGGCACGTCGGGCGGCTGTGTTCCCCTGTGGCACCTGCCCGGCCTGCCTACTTCGATCTGTCTGCTGCTCAGAAGGGGAGAAGGAGCCAGGAGGCCCGGAGGGGACCCTGACTCTTCCTTCTCAGGTACCTGAAAGTCTTTTACTTTTCTCCCGGACTTTGATTGACATGGAAACCTCACAATGAAACAACAGAGTCCTCGGAAGGAAATATTCACAGCGCTTTCCTACCCAGAAGCCAGCGCCCATTAGCGTTCAGCTGCGATGTCTTCCCCACAGCCTGTGCTGGCCTCAGCATGACGGGGTTCAGTCTCCCTCACGGTCCCTCACAGCAGACCCCACCTCGCACCTCGTCCTCCCCGCCCTGTGGAGGGGTCCTCAGTGTCCTGGGCTCCACATCCGGGGTTCTGCCAACCGCGGATCAAAAATACTTGAAAAATAATTGCATCTGTTCTGAACGCGTCCAGACCTTTTGTTGTCCCACCCCTGGACAAAGCAGTGTGACAACTGCTTCCGCGGTGCCTGCACTGTTTAGCTGCTGTAGTAATGGAGAGGGGAGTCAGGCCTAAGGCAGGACCGTGTGGTTCGAGAACACGCTGCGCTGCGCCGTCTGACACAGGCCCCTGAGCATCCTCAGGTGCAGGCTCTGCAGAGCCCGGAACCCACGCCCTTATACTCAGCACTGAGCTGACAGCAATGCTGGGGTCACAGCTGAAACCTCCTGCCCCTCTCTGCCCCCTCTTCCCCCGGGGCAGCTGTCGTCCTGGTCTGGCTCTTTGTTCCCGTGTGCATTTTTTGTGCACAGCCACAGCGCACAGTGCAATCTCCTGTCCACTCTTGCTCCGGGCTACAGCCTCCTCTGGCGAGCGTCCCCGGCATCAGCACTCAGCCCAGCTGCCCGGAGCCACGCTGGGTGCTGGTGAACTCCTCAGCGGAGGCGCCGCCCTCAGCGAAGAGTCTCAGTCCCTCTGCCTCCTCTCCAAGCTCAGGAGCTGACCCAGGGCGGGGACCTCACCCGGGTTTGCTTCTGCATTTCTGGGGCCAGGGGCGGAGCTCCTTCTCCTGAAGCGGAATTGCTCTCCCTGTTCCTCAGCTTCTCCTCACGAGGCCTCCACGGGCTTGCTGGGCCTGCGTGGGCACCCACACCACAGATGACCGCGCTGACCGCTGGGCTGGTGGTGACGGGGGGGGGACAAGCCCGGTCTCTCAGACAGTCCCTCCTTCCTGCAGAGAAGTCTGCCCGCCGGGGGCAGCGACAGACCTGTGCCAGGGCCTGGGGTTCGGGTGAGCCTGGGCACCGGGGCAGGGACACGTGAACAGGCCAGCTGGGGTCTCTGCGGGGAGGCCCCACAGGCCTGAGCAGACTTCAGAGCTGCCGCGGCTGCAACTGAGCCAAGGAGCGGCAGTGGGGTCCCCTCTCTTCTCACCCGCCTACCTGAGATGAAGCCCCCAGGAACACAGCTAGAGTAAACATTATTACTGTCATTGCTATCACTCTTGGCTTTGTGAGACAGGGTCTTGCCATGTAGTTCAGGCGGGCCTTGAACTCACAGCAGTCCTCCTGCCTCAGCCTCCCGAGAGCTGGCATGCAATACCATTCTGAGCAGCAATGTGCTCAGCAAGTCCTTGCAGAAGGAATGAAATGATCTTGGGAGGAGAAGATGATGAAAGAGGAGGGGGGGATAACGCATGAATACAAAGTGAAGCTGCAACAAATCAGTGTTTGGGTGGCGGCTAGGACCAAGCTTGTCTTAAGAGCAGGCCGTGGGGTGTCAGAGGCATCTGTACCAACACTCCCGTCCCTGGGCCTCTGGGGGGCTCAGGTCTGCAGAACCAGCAGGCAGGGCGAGAAAGCACTGGCGGGGGTTTTCAAACTGCTGTTTGGCCTGGCAGTGTGACCTGGTCTCCGTCGGACCTTCGGCTTTGTGCTAATGAACCTCAAACGCGGCCAGCAGACTCTGAATGGCAGCTTCTGCCGGGCTCCGTGAGGCACCGGACCTGACCTGAGCTCTGCATAGCCTCCACCTCTTGCTTCTCCGCAGCTTGGAGCTGGGTAACAGATGGGGAAACAAAGGCTGAGAGAGGAGAAGCAACAGCCTGAAGTCTCCAGGTCGGCAGCAGCCCCGGGCCACTTGTGTGGACAAGGCCAGTCGAGTGCGCTCCCTCGTGGGGACTCGGGGAAGGACGTGCAGTTATGGCAATGTCACCTGCGTTCAGCCCGAGGGTGCTGGCACGGATCAGGCAGCAGGCACACTTCCTGGTGTTGTTCACGTGGTCCTCCTCCCAGCGCCTCAGGGTGGACACATGAGCTGTGGCCTCTCAGAGCCCAGGCCCTGTCCCAGGAGGACCTGGAGAGGGACCGAGAGGCACCCGGAGCCTTTCCAGAGCTGTTTCCTGAGCAGCCACGACGGCCTGGGTAAAGGCACACCAGCCTCGCTGGGTGCTTCCTGCAAACACTTCTCCACCAGAGGAGGTGCAGAGTGACGCACCAGCAGTCTTCACAGGATGGGCAGGGCCTCAGAAGCAATCCAGCACTGGCAAGGGCAGTTCTCCTGGGGCTGTCTGGGGTTGGGTTTCCTTTCTCCTGTGCATTTTATTTAAGATAACTAGACGCAAATTTGATGCTTTTCCCCCTAAACCTACAGTCAGGAGCCCAGGTGGGAAGATGTGGGAGCACAGAATCTAGACTCAAACTGACTCAGTTCAGGACTTTCTTCTGCACCGCTTGGGCAAATCGCTTGAACTCTCCCAAACTACCTGCCTGATCTAGTAATACCCAAGGCTTTCAGGGTACATAAACGGTGTAAGTCAGGAACACTCACACCGTGCGGGGCACAAGCAAGCTCCCAATCGATATCTGTTGCTATTATTGCCTCCGGATCAGCTACTTTCGTGTTCGGTCTCCTAGCAGAAGGAAACCACCCAAGTCCTGTTAGAAACTTCCAGTTTCTGAGTCAGCTGCTGCCCACCATTGCTCAATAGTTCAGCTACAAACTGATCTAAAACTGAAACACAAAGCCTTCCTCAAGGTTCCCCAGTGACTGACTGTTGTTTCCCTATTTACTTTTGTGGGGTCCCAGATTCAAGGGCTGATAGATCACCCTAACCACTGAGACTCAGATGCTCACCCTTCACCCCAGGAGATAAGACGTCGCTGGAGAGGAGAAGGAGACATTGCTGTTTTCTGTCCAAGTTTTCCCCAAGCCAGTGACACATGAGCCTCCCCAGCTCATATATTATTTGGCCTAATTACCGGTGAATGTCAATCCATGAAATCAAAATATTCCTAATGATTTAGAATTTTGTTTTCATAAAAACTAAACTTAAATGGAGTGTTTGTCCCTCGTGACTTGCGTTGGAAGACACACCTTGTGAGCTGTGAGCTGGGGGCTTCACTAGTCACACACAGATCAGAGTTAGCTCAGCCAAGACCGAGGGGCACCACGGGGCGTGGTGGACTCGGTGGAAAGAGAGCAGCAGCGCACCCCGTGGCCTGGGGCCCACCCTGTCCAGCCCCTCCACCCTGGGCAGCGAGGTTCCCTGAGCGTCTCTTATGCGCCCAATATTGGCCTGCAAGACGACACTGAGGGAGAGTGGACCTTGCCCGGGAAGAACAGACGTTGCTGATCACAAACTGCCCGTGTTTCTAATCACAGTGCTGCCACGCCGGGTTAGACCAGACCACAAAGGAGACTGCAGTGAACGTTGCCCCCGCACGGACTGGGGCTGACTTCTGCCCGATCTCCTCACTACCAAGGGCTGCTCGGTTCTCGGTTCTCCTCCTCCCGGCCCCAAGATGGATGAGCGTGTCCGGTGCCCCGAGGGAGGCAGAGCAGGGGTTGTTTGTTGGGGAACAAATTATGGCATGAGCGCTTCCCATGGTCACGGGAACCATCCACCCTGAGGCCCACTGCAGACAGCAGGGCCAGGCCAAGGCGTGAAGTCCAGAGAAGATGCAGGACCCTCACAGGAGGGACCTGCCTGGGAGGAGGCATGCAGGGGGCTGGAATCAGGGTGCAGTGGCCTGGCACTTCTGCCAGGAAGGCCAGAGGCCACCGTTTGTGGGGGTGAACCCTCACATGACGACAAAGGGCCAATGACACACAAGCGCGGAGTTTACGCCTAGGTCTAGGTGGCTTTGAGCAGCAGCTAGGTTTCTTTCCAGACCAAAGAGCTCGGGTAGGGCCATGCCGTCCCTGCTGCGAGCTCCTGGTCCGCCCCGTCTCTATGCGGCGGGTGACTCAGGGCTGGCTGGGTTCCACTAGTGGCTCATTTCCATGGCAACTTGCTTCTCCCTCTTTCTGTTCTCAATCTGTCTTATTTAAAATCCTAACCATGTTTACATCCTGCCCTGAGACTGAGGGTCTTAAATTAAGGAGACATGGTCTTCCCAAAAACTAACTTTAAAAACGTATTTAAGCAAATTAAGGCATAATCTTTAAAAACACAAAACTAGGAACGTATAATTTCTCTATAACTTGCTTGCTAAGAAACAACTTTCCTTGTCAGTCCTCCTCATTGATTTTTTTCTAAAACTCTTTTTTCCATGCATACTGAAAGCTAGCCCCAGAAATATCACCAGGAGGAGAGCAAGGCTCCCCAAGTCTAGTCTGGCTCTCAAACTTCTACCCTGCCCTCTGGACTCGGCCAAGTTCTGGTCATGGCTGCGATCAGACCACCAGTCTCCCTGTCCACACTGGCGAAGATCCAAGCTCCATCTTGAGCATGGGTAGAAGAGTCCCAGGGAAAATTGGATTATATTTCACTGCATCATTTGTATTAGAGCAGTGCATCTGTAATTTCTAAGGCTTCTGGCATTGTTTTCTTCCTTTACTGAGGATGGATCTGCTGACCCTTCCTTCGAGCTCATCTTGTACCCACCCTGAAGTGCGTTTTGACCACAGTGCTTTTGGCTGTAAACTGTAAGACTTTTCAGAAATGCTTTGATGGCGCCCACTAATGCTGGCTGGAGGTCACCTTGTGTGGCTTTCAAGGGGAGTTCCATACTTTTTAGCAGAACCGTCTGCCACGGCTGCAGCCAGTGTGGACGGGCAGGTCCCACGGCTGAGGTCCTGCACCACACGGCTGACCATGCCCAGCTCTCTGGCTGATGTGGGTCCTGGCCTGGGTTTTCCCTCAGGGCCCAGTGAGTCTCCAAGGAGTAGACCGCTTACTGTGGCCGAGGGTGGTTCCCAGTTCCTCAGGACAGCTGTCTTGGACTGTCTCCAAAGCCCAGTGCTGACATCTCCCATCCTCCTCATGCCTGCATATGGAGGTACCGGAAGATGTATAAATGCATTCCAGCTGGGCAGCTGTGCTCTGACCTACTTGCAAAAGACTTTCTAAGACTTGGATTCTGCGCTGGGCACATATGGTGGTGCTTGTAGGGGAGTATCTAAGTTCGGTGTTCTCTCTATTGGATGGAATTATGTTCCCCCAAGAAGATATGTTCACACCCTAACCCCCAGTCCCTCAAGTACAGCCAGCCCTTGTACCTATGGGTTCTGATTCTGCGGATTCAACCAACCCTGGATCAAAATTTTTTAAAAAATAATTGCACTTGGATCAAATACATAAGACTTTTCTTGTCATCATTCCCCTCAAAATACAGTATAACAACTATTCCCAGGGCACTTAAATTGCATTAGATTTTATGTCATCTAAAGATAATTTAAAATATAATGGAGGACGTGTGTGGGTTATATGCAAATACTATGCTACTGTATAGAACGGACTCACAGGCCTGAGGACCGGGTTTTCGTGGGCCCTGGACCAGCCCCTGTGGACACTGCAAAGCAACTGTACAGCCTTAGTTAGAAATGGGGCTTCGCAGAGGCAGTCAGTTAAAATGGGTTACAGAGGGTTAGGTGTGCTGTGAGTCAGTCCCCACCGAGACAAGATGAGGGGATGCTCTATGCAGAGGGAGAGGCAGAAACGGAGCCACACCTGTAAGCAAGGAACCCCAAATCCCATCTGCAACCACAGGAAGGTAGAAAAGATGCCTCCTGCAGAGGGAGCGTGGCTCTACTGACACTGAGTTAGGGTTCTGGGCTGTGAGAACACAAGTGGGCGATCAGGAAGGGGTGCACCCACCAGCGACAAGAAGGTAAAGGTGGGAGGTTTGCACCCCTGGAATCTTCTGACTTCCAAGCTCAGTTCTCCCCATGATAAATGACAATTTGCCCAGTTTGGTAGTTTGTTTCCCGAGTGACAACACTTTCTGTCCTATTGGATGCGAGAAAAAAATATTAGAGATTTCTTCCTCCCCTGACACTTGGTAATGTAATTCACCCAACACTTACTGTCTGAGATGTTGCCTACATGTTTGCAGCTCCTGCTGGGGTAGGGATGCCTGATTTCTCGGTTTCCCTCCTGGGCTCAGCTAGTGACTTGGCTGAGGCTGACCGTGCCACGGGTGACTCACGAACCTGCCAAGGCAGCAGGCAGGTGGGCTTTGGCTGGGAGAAGGGGTGCGGACTGTAACTATTCACTGCAAATTCTCCCCTAGGGACAAGCTCCAAACAAAGTGCTTTCGAACGCATCTTTCCTTTGCTTTTGGTGAAAGCATTCCAGAGGCAAGGAAAGGCAGAGGAGCGCTCACATCCATGGAAGGTTAACCACAGCCAGCGCGAAAATGACGCTGCCTTCTACCCTGGGAGAATCAGGGCGTGCTTGTGCAGAGCTGGCCTCTGAGGTCAGGACAGGGAGAAAGCGATGAGGATGAGGATTTTCCGGGCTTGCAGCCTAATCCCGTCTGTAGAATTTCAAGGTCATCCCAGCAAATGCATCCAAAGCTCTATTCCTAGCAAAAGGCGGAGCTGAGGTGAGAACAGAGGGCTCCTGTCCTAGTCCTGTGCCCTTTCCAGGAGAGGCCAAAACTGGAAAATGCGGACGCCTCAGCCGTAAGATCTAGATTTTGCAGAATTTCATTTCACTAGATTCCCTAAGGGCTGCGGGGCAAAGGCCCCAAGCCAAAAGCTCCTGATTTGACCTCTGGTTTTTGTTGTTTTGTTTTTGCTTTTGTTTTTAAAAATGAACATGCGAATTTATTTGTAGCATTTGGAGATCTGGTGAGTTTCTGTAGCAGCCGGGTGCTGGCTGCTCTGGGAAGTCAGTCAGTCTGTGGGACACCAGGAACTGTTGCCCCGTGGGGACCAACACAGTCTGTTCCGCCTCACTCACCTGGAGGGAAGGGGCACAGAGCACAAAGGAGCACAGGGTCGGTGACAGAGCAGAAGATCTTGTCCAAACATTCAGGCACGGAGCTTTCATCTATTTTTAGATAAAGGAACAGGATGTAGGAATAAAAAAGAGGTTGGTTCTCCCGCACTGCACAATGGTGATGACTCCAGCAAAGCACGCTCTTTCCTATTTTTAACCGGATCACAAGGCTGCGTCAGAGGACTTGCTGCTGACTAATCCCGCCAGGGCGTCTCTGAGCTGCATAAATGCCATCTCCAGAGGCGCAGGAAGATTTGAGAGACAAAAACCTGCGAAGAATGCACGCTGGGCTTCTCAGAAACAGTGTGCACGCCACGGCCGGGGGTTCAGACGCGGCTCTCCTGAAGTTGCCTTGCTCTGGCCGAGTGACACTTTCCAAGAGAACCCTGCACCGAGCAGGCGGAATTAATGTCCCGTGATGCTTTGCTACAGCCCAGCAGTGCTATTTAAAGTGTGGATGGTGGGGAGAGAGACGATGGTCTTGAGCAAAAGTTTTCTAGTTGCACAGCTGTCCCTGCAGGTTTTACTGGAGGAAAGGAATCAGGAGGAAGAGCAAAGGGCTTTAAAGGAGCAAGACACATGGCGACCCTGGCAGGATTCAGCATCAGTCAAGACCTGGGTCGTGGAAGGCAGCCTCTCCCATCTCACGGAGGGAAGGCAGAGTCTGGGAGACACGGTGGGTTCTGCTGCAGCCCCCAGACAGGAGGAAGAAGCTGGGGAGGCCAGGCAAGGTTGCGCACTGGGGAATCCAGGGAGCAGAGAGGCAAAGGGGATGCAGGCCATCGGCAGGCCCAGGGACGGAGAACCCGACCGCCTGCCAGCCAGGGGACCCTCCCTCACAGGGCCTAGGGCCCAGCGCAGAGCTCGGGAGGTCACTCGAAAGCCGGCCTGGGGGAGACACTTTGCCTGGGCCTTGGACTCCCCTTGCCATCATTTCCTTATGTGCAGAGCTGTGAGAGCTTTGCTCACGGGGCTTGGTGAAGAGGAGATCAAGTCGTACACTTGACAAGGGTGGGGGGAACAAGGACACAGCAGCAGCTATGATGACCTTTCCAGGGAGAGCTGAACTGAGTCAAGGTCAGAAGCGCCTCGGTCACGCCAGCCAGCGTCAGGGCCTGCGTTAGGGACCAGTTCTAGGCTGGGGACATCAGTCACCGGCAGAGCCCCTGCCAGTGAACATGAGGTCCTGGGTTTGAGCCCTGGCATCCCATCATGCATGCATGAAGGAAGAGAGGGCGGCGGAGGAGAGAAGGAAGGAAGGACAGCAAAAAAACCCCAGAAAAATAAAAAAAAGCAATTCTCCCGATTTTTAATTCCTCACTGTTTCCTTTATCCCCTTTTGTGTTTTCGAACAAGGTATTTATTTCCAAGAATGCCTTAGCATCCCCACTTGCACAACACAGCTCACTTCCTGTTTCAGTGCTTCCTCACCACTCCTTTTCTAAAAATAATTTGACCGATTTCTTTCGCCCCCTCCTAATGCATACATCCCCCTTACAGTGAGCACATCGCTGGCTCTGAAAAAGCAAGGCGTTCCATTTTCAGGCCGTCAGCCACTGACACTGCAGCCGGACTTCAGGCCTTATGAGATTACAAATGACATTTAGAATTGAATAACTTTTCTGATTGCTTCTTTGTGTCTGAGGAGAAAATAACATTTATTTTGACCTAATGTTATTTTTTCCCTTTTTCATCAAATAAATCACACTAATGACCGGAGAGCTTCCATTGTTCTTTATGATTCATTGATCAACCGTGACAGAACAAGCCAGCCCAACCTGGCCCTGGGGGACAGTCGCTTCCAAGCTGTCTCCCGGAGCCTGCTATCCCCCCTCAGAGAACCCTGAGCTACAAGACTGCAACTTCCTGGAGGGTCCCCCAGCTCAACTCTTTGTCTTTATAAATGAGAGAGTCGAGCTCAGAGGGGTGAATGGCTTGCAGAGTCATCCAGCAGGTTCATGGCAAAGGAAGATTGTTTTTGTCTTTCTGACTTTAGGCATCCCCGTTACATCGCATCCTGCATCAGCTCATGGATTCACAAAGTCTTCCTGCATTTCAGGCTGTCGAGTGCAGTAGTCTGGAGCCAAATCCACCTGCCTCTGGTTTTTGCAAACAAACTCCACTGGAAGCCAGCCACGCCCAGTCCCTCACTGAGGCCATGGAGCTTCCACAGTGGCGGAGTAGGTGGTGGCAATGGAGACCAAAGACCATAAAGCCTAAAATACTCACTCTCTGCCCCGCACAGAAAACGCTAGCCAGTCCCTAGTGTGTATGAAGCCTGGCCAAAGTTCCTGCTTTCCTCTTCTGACTCTCTCAACATTGAACCCTACTGCCAGGAGTTGAAACAAGTGTGGCTGGGCAGAGAACTGTGGAAAGAAGAAAGAGCTTCCGTGTGTTTATCGACTTTGGAGAAGGGCACATGCCATGCCGGGGACTTGACACGTCATCCCATTTAATTCTCACAAGTGCTGCAAGACTGATACTTTAAGCTTCATGCTATAAGTAACGAAAGGGAGGCTCAGAGAGATAAGATCTAAGCTGCTTAAGATTTTGTCACTAATAATTAGAATATGGGTTTGAGTCCAGCCTTCCCAATTCTAAAAGTATCTCTGTTCTTTGTACAATATCATGGGATTTTTGCAGTCACGTTTACTCTCTACTGAGAAAAATGTGATCTACCATCCCCTAAGTGGAAGTAGTTTAATTTAAAAAATGCTATTGGACACTAACTCATATTTAAGAAATAGCTAACTATAGGCCAAAGTTATCCTGTGCATGGTCCTAATGGGTTTGCCCGTGCTCAGGTGGCTGCTCATCCAGACAGGTGTGCTGGACTGCAGGTCACGAGGACCGGACGGCTCTAGATAGGCAACTGGCATTTTGCGTTCTTGGAGAAGCACAGGGGCCCAGCAAGGCACGTGGAAGTTCTGTGTGTGTATCCATTCAGTTACCTAGACACCATCTAGCTGTGTTAATCAAGCGTCCCTCATCTCCAAGGCTACGAATCTCTAAACCAGTGGTAACCGGCTTTGCCTAACTGCCCAACCCATGGATGATGTTCTTTACAATACAGGTTCCTATGACCCTTCCTGACTATTTAAGTCAGGGTCTTAGTCACTTCCTTTGTGGCTGAGACTCAGCACCTGACACTCACTACTCAAGGGAGAAGAGGTTTATTTGGACTCATGGTTCAGTCCATGGTCAGCTGGCTCCAAGGCAGAACAGCAGGGCAGAGGGCCTGGAGAAGGAGCGCTGCTCAGGGTATGGTGGACAGGAAGCAGAGAGAGAAGGGAGGAGCCTGGAGGGAGACCCCCAGTGATCCCAGACCACACGTAACAACCAGCTATAAGCCTCACAGTCCAACCATCTTCTGAAAGCCCCGCTATGAGCACAGGAGGCCGGGGGCAGGGTGGGATCCAGAGACCTGAGATTGGTTTGGGGAATTTACGATTTTATTTTCTTTTATTTTAACCTCTGCAGAGGATTCTGATGATCAGCCAGGTTTGGGAACCACTACTCCAGAGCATGAGGGGCAGCCCTTCTGGTCCGCTCTTGAGTCCTCAAAGCTGTCCACTTCCTGAGCTCCAGGCTGTGGTCAACGGCTATGTCCTTTCTTGTCTTTGCTAAATGAGGCTGAGCACAAGGACAGGGCGACCCCACACACCACACTCTGTGTGTCCTCAGCACCCAGGAAAAAGCCGTGCAAACACTTTCTGCTTTAATTAAAGGGATGGCGGGGAATTGCACTTTTATTTCTGTTGTCATCTTTTTCACTTTCCATTTGCACGTGTTCAAATTGCTGCAATATAAATTCAACTCTGATTTCTCATGCTGAGTTCAAAAGTAAGCTTCTTTTAGATATAGGTCATTAAAAAGCTGGTTATTTATCTCCTTTCCTTTCTTACTTTTAAATATCACTACAACCTTTATGGATTAAATCCACAAGAGGCTCTGAACTCTGAACATTTGGAAGCCTCGGCCATCTGTTAATTTAGGCCTTTCCCTGCATGGTACAGGGCTTATATTAGTCTAACACAACAGCCTTTTAAGTATGGATGCATATCTACACTCAAACCCCGCTCATTTTATCATCTAGTTCCTCTCTTTTGCAATGTAATTTAAATAATTGACTTCAATGATCTTGTTACATGTTGGGAATCACTATTACTAACCCTTACTCTTTGTATTGGTCAGCATCCCCATTACTGGGACAAAATAAAGTGATGCAATTTAAAGGAGGAGAGGTTTAATTTGGCTCATGGTTTCAGTGGATTCAGTCCATGGTTGGCTGGCTTCAAGACTAAAACATCATGGTGGAAGGGTGTGGTGAAGCAAAGCTGCTCACCTCATGACAGCTGGGAGCAGAAAGCAGGGAATGAGCCAGACAGGACAGGGCCAGGGACTAGATGTAGTCACCCAGGCCACTCCCCCATGATCAAGTTCCTCCAACTAGGCCTCACAGCCTAATAGTTCATTCAGCTAGTCACTCCTCAGAGAGTTAACCCATTGATTGGATCAGTGCCCTCATGATCCAATCATTTCTCCAGGAGTCTCTTAATCCAGCCAAGCTGACAATCAAAACTAAGTGGCACACTCACTTCCCAGAAGATATGTGTATTTCTTCCTCTTAGGTGAATTAAGGCAAAAATATATGTGAGAAGACTTTAACATATCCCATATTATAGTTACAATTAATTAGATCTTAACAGAGAAAGCAGAAGACATAGAATCTAAGAGGAAAGATAATGTTTGACACATCGAGTAGAACAATAAGAGAAATCTATTACTAGGCTATGAAGGTGCTTAGAATTACTACATTTTACTCTGAACATTTTATTCTTAGAATTACCACATTTTGCAAGCTCAACTGATAGCACATAGGGGGTCAATGAGGTCAGCACAGTGATACTTGGAGGATCCTACAAAGTATGGCCACCAAATTGGGATTTGTGAGATGAGAAATGGTGACTCAGACTGAATGCAATATACGGTCATAGGCCAGTAAAATGAGAGGTGAGAAGAGAAAGTGTTATGAAATTACCCTGGGCAAGATCTTTCTGCCTCTCCAAGATTAACAGGACGTATTTCACAAGAGATGTCTCAAGGGGCTTTACCAATGATTTATTTAAATTTAAAGTGATAAGCTACAATTAAATAAGCATTGTATGTCCATATTAGATCTGCTCTAATGAGCAAGTCAGATTCTGCTTTCATGATCAAAACTGCCTTTCCTGGCAGCCTCTCCTTGCCAGTCTGTCCTGCCCAGGGGAAGACTCAGACTGAGGACAAACATGCCTGCAAGAGCAACCTGGGAAGAGCTGTGACCAGCTCAAAGTCGTTGGAGGCAGCAGAGGTAGGTGCTGTAGAAAGGGAGAACTGATCTCAAAGAAATTGAAACTTCTCCACCCCCTCTAGAGCCCTGCTACAGAGAAGAGGGGGCTGGGCACGTGTGATGAGCGAGGCCGAGAACCCGCGAGGGCTGCCCAGGCCTCAGGCCGCCGCACTCGGTGGTTTCCTAAAGCTGCTGCACATTTCTATCTATTGGCGAAGCATCTGTCTGTTTGACTTGCTGACTAGATAAGGAACAAAAGCAGGTGCCCTAAAGGCAGGCACCGAGGTGAATTTCTAAGCATCGCCAGAACCTTCCGTGTGGCTTTGTTCAAATGTTTGCTCTGGATGTTGGTGGCATTCTTGGTTAGGTAAATAAGTATGTCCAGTCACAGAATCTAGAAGCTCAAAAGCAACCTCTGATCTCTAACAATTGAACAGTAGATTCTTTGCCTTGGCTAACATGGAGTAGATCCCTTCTGTAGGAGGAATAAGTTTAAAATCCGTACACAAATTCACGTATCATCTACGTTTATCAACAGGCATTCATGTGGTTGGAAAGCACGACAGGGGGGGGGGGGGGGTAGAGCAGACCTAGCTTGCCTAGCACTTACAGTGCTTCCATCCCCAACACCACAAACACAAACAAATGAAAACACACAGGAAGCTGCAGCAAAGTGTACAATTAGGAGTGTTTACATGAGGCAAGATTACAAATGCATCCTCATGTTCTCCAGTGCTTTTTCTGCTGAGAGTCATGCCAATTCCACGAGCATTTACCAAAGCGTGGGCTATAGAACTGGTCCTATACGATGTTAATAATTATTACAGATAGAATTATTCTGTGGTTTAATAATTAGGGCAAATACTGGGTGACACAGATCAAAAGAGATTTATTATTATATACTTATTATAATCTGTAATATTATATATTTATTATTAGAATTTCTCGATGTTTTTACAGAATTTTTCAGTGTTTTTCATTATTCTATTATGCTTTTTGATCTTGAAGGCTAGAAAAGGACAGTACAGATTGCTGAAGGATGCTCTCTACATCACTCTTTTTAATGAAACAGCTTCAGACGTGGCCAGTGGCTGGAGGAACACACTTTGAGAATGCTGAGCCAGATTTCTAATGCAAGCTGCTTCTACTGAAGAATCTTCACCATTGAGGATCTGATCTGTAATTCTGTAAGATTCCTTAGAATTTGGAATGGTGGTTCTCAATCCTACCTGCCCATTAGAATCACCAAGAAGCTTCCATTATGCCAATGCCCAGGTCTTATTTCAGCGAAGTCAGGGTCTTTGAGGGAGAGGCTGGGCAATAGCAATTTTTAGGCCTCCCATGCACCAGGAATTGTGACCAGGTTGGGAATCACTGGCCAAGAAAACTGATCTCTGTCCTTAGCCAACGTTGGCAAAATTAGTAGACTACAAGGAATTTGTGTTCAAATTCGGTCACACGCATGGTCCTTAAGCTTAATTATGTCATTTGACTGCCTTGGAAGCCACCTGAGATATTAGTAAGCACATTTTTGAGTGTGTCCGGTGGGTCCAGGAAGTACGGCCTTGGAGCCATATTTGATCCCTCACCCCTTCCACTCTGGCACTGTTCCCTGCTCTGCTTTCTGGCCACCAGGCCCTTCCGCCATGATGTTTCTCCCTTGGAGCCAGCTGACCATGAACTGGATCTGCTGAAACTGTGAGCTAAGTTAAACCTCTCCTCCTTTAAATTGTGGGTGTCAGGTGTCGTGTCCCAGTAAAGGGGAAGCTGACTAATACAGCACGCTAACAATATTAACCTCTAGGGCTCTATCTGAGCTATTCACACCTAATGACACAGAGACATTATCTCGTAGGGGGCTGAGGGACCCAGGGACTGATCTTGGGAAGAGATGTGACCAGGAGCGGAGGCACTAACACAGCAATCTTTATCAGGCAGCTCTTGGATAGGTCACCCAGGGAGGGAATGAGACACCCAGAGGAGGAGGCTCAGGGAGCTCCCCAGGATAGGGGCCTGGCGGGATGGGTTAATGCGTCCCAGAGGTGTGGGGAAGGCCTTGCTCAGTGAGCAAAGGCCAGACCGGGTTGTGGTCTTGGAGCCAGCAGATGTGAGGGTGTCAGGAGCAATGCTACATCATTTGGGGGAAAATCTTTTGATTAGGCCTAGTTCTCCTGCCTACAGCCCAGCTATGGCATTCCAAGACATAATTCCATTTTGGCCTCCGGTCACAACTGAGACCTCAATGGTCTGGTGATGCTGTGATTCTCCAGGACAAGATGACACCAGCTGAAGACATCCTGGGAGGAACAAAATCGTCATCTACTCAGTTCCTCATTGTTCTCAGATTGCTACATCTTGTTTACCAGGATGTACTGAACTCTCTGCAAGTCATTTGTTACATTTGTTACATCCGTTTCTCCCGATGTACTGAATAAAAGGTGCGGTAAACGGGGGCCTTTCGTGTTTGCCGCCCAGAGCAGCGTTGATCAGGCCCAGACCTCAGCTCCTTGTCAGTCTCATTTTTCTACCTTTCCTGTCATTCGCCGTGTGCTGCCGTGGCTCGCAGGAGACCAGGACTCACTGCAGAGGTTCTGGTAACGTCCCCTTCCCCTGTTCCCTACATGAGGGGAGGTTTGAAGGGGCATGCAAAGCAGGCAGCCTTTAGATGGCTACAGACTGGCTTGTCTGGACGATCTTTAAAAGAACTGGACAGATGGGCCGGGGACGTAGCTCAGTGGTTCCGGCATCTGCCTCAAAAGCACAAGGTCCCAAGTTTGATCCCTAGTACCAAAAGAGAAAAAAAGGATTGGACAGGTAAAATTGTGGTGCTGTGGGCAGGCTCTTAAGCAGATGGGCCTGAGTTTGCAGAGAAGAAATAACCCGGGGCCAATACACAAAGGCCACTGGCTTGGCCACTTACAGGGCCGAGGGTGCAGGCTCAGTGGACAAGGCCTGATGGTTCCTCAGCTCCAAGCTCTGGGGGCTCCGGGGCCTCTGAGGTTAGAGCCAGTGCTACCGCCGACTTGGGAGACACTGCTGTTCATAGAGCAGAACGCCAGTAAGACACGGAGAAGAACATGGGGACAGGAGATGACCGACTGGCCGCCATAGCAGTAATATTGACATCCATGGACGCTGAAACCAGAGGCCGAGTGTGTGAGGCACAGTCTCGTACTCCCCACAGGGCGCTAATGTATCACAGAGAGAGAGAGACGCCGGCTTCACAGTGGAAGAGTCTGGGAGCTGATAACACCTTAACCAACTGATCAAAACTCTCCTTCCCTGAAATGACGCCTGTGGACATCGTGTGCTGCCCTCTGCGGGACACAGAGCAAGGCATCTCACCAGTTTTGCAGCATTTGCACCAAAACCGCAACCCCTGGCTTTACTCAGAGGGAACATCAGGCAAATCCAACTTACGGACATTTCACAAAATCCCTGGCCAGCACGGGACTAAGGAAAGAAGACGACTGAATCAAGGACCATGAAAGGGCTCTCATGGGCTAAGTGACAAACACTGGATGAACTCTGTAGATTATGCATTTTTCAGTGTCTTTTTCTCTTGTTTTAAGAACGATACCATGGTCACCAGCAGTGCTGCTATCTGTGGTGATGGGTGAAGGGGGAATGGAGCTTTACTATCTTTGCAACTTTTGGTAAGTCCAAAGTTACTCAAAAGGAAAGGTATTTTTTAGAACTTAATTAAAAATAATTTCCCCCTTCCTGGCACTTTAGAGATATCAGAATCAGAATTCAAGGAGATTTTCTCCCCCCTTGTTATTTGGAGATAGTTGAAGCTAACTCCAGGGTGTGCACTCTAAGAAGGCCTTCAGATGACTTGGTAGATGTGAGCTCTAGGTGACCCCATCATTAATCCCTCTGGAGGGTTTGCTGGAAGAGACATGGGAGATGTGGGGAAGGTGGGGTGCAGGAGAGGAAGGAGTGGTGAGAAAAAATTGGGGGATGACAGAAGTGGCTTCAGAAACAGTTGTGAATGGGGGCGTGAGGAAGATACTGGGAGTAGGGCAGAGCCATGAAAGATAATGAGAAAAGTGTCAATAAGGACTAAAAGGTACAATAGATAATTTGAAATAGGAAGAAAAGGGGCAAAGGGGAAGGGGAAGTGGGAGGGCTAGGGGAAAGGATAGAAGGGAATGGAAGTAACATGAGAAAAGGAAAAAATGGAAACAAAGTCTTTGTAAATAGGGAGGGATGGAGGGGTTGAAGGGAGGGCTGGGCAAGGGTGAAAAATAAGAACCAAGAGAGACTATGTCAAGGTGCAAATCTCCAATGATGAATGTCATTATATTGTACACCTAAAATGTACCAATGAAAGGATATACAAAAAAGAAAAGAAAGATAATAAAAGCTAAAAGATATTTTGCTGGTTTTATACATAGACGTTCCCCCTGGCATTGCCCGTGACATTGCTGTAGAGATGTCAACTGTTTCCTACTTTTTCCTGTGCTTTTTCTTTGAATAGTGCTCTCTGTTGAGACGCATCAGAAAGGCGCCTGGGTAGATTCCTGTTACACAGGGACACAGTCGAGATCCGGTGCTTTGTTTGGAAAACAGACCACAAAGGCATTTACCTGGGAGCCACTGAGTTTGGGTGAGCAGTCTGGGCACAGAGCCAGGGGCATGAGGTTTCCCCACGAGGTCACACCCTGGATGACCTTGTGATGCAGCCCCGGGTGCCGGCATGGGCAGTGCCCACAGCAGTGTCCAGGGCCAGGTCAGGGGCGCGTGGCTCAGGAACCCTCAGCAGCCTTTACCACCTGTCTTCAGGTGCAGAGTCCATGTGTTTCCTCCCAATCACTTTCAGCACTGGAAGCCAGAAATGAACCTGAAAAGCGGATGAATGAACACAAGTCATTTCAAACATCTCTGACGTACACTCCTCCTTGTGGGAATTTACTGATCTTAGGAAAAATACAGACTGTGAAATGGAGAGTGAAGCTTACTTTAAGGGTTTTCTTGGTTTTTCACTGTCTAGGAGCTGTTTTCCAGTTCTGTATGTTATGGATGGCTGGCAACAGCAATGCCAGGGCTCTGGTCCATGACACGCAAATGACCTTCACCCTCCAGAGAGTGAAACGGACTCTACCCAATCACCCTTGAGGAAGGAGCCAGTTCTGCAACTACTAAGCAGATTCATTTGGGATCCCTAATGACCTGTACATGTGTGTATGGGCATGTGCTTTTAATTAATCTTTGAATTGGTTATAATTATTTGACGTCATTAATAAGTAAGATAAAATCTTTGATGTGATCATTTCTATGTGTCTATGGGAGACACTGTGTGTGTGTGTGTGTGTGTGTGTGTGCGTGTAAACACAGAATATAAGCAAGTTCTTTGAAGCTGACTGAGTTGTAGAGACTTCTTTCCATTTTTTTGGTTACTCTTGACCTTGCAGAGTGGGCAGTGTTCTTTGATAGGCGATACAGAGGACCTTGCCGAACGTCTCTCTAAGGCATGGCTGAACGCACTCCCTGGAAGCCAGCACTTTGAAGGGTAGGGCGTAGGCATGTGAACCGCAAAGTCAAGAGCCCTAGCTGTGTTCATTTGTTGTTTCCCCTCCTGCTGGGACACAAGTCCTAATGTGAAGTTAAAAGAGTGCTTTAACGTCCTCTTTCCTTTTACCTTTCTAACTGATCCCAGCTTCCTTAGAAGTTGCACTCTGACCTCAGCCTCACCTTTGTAAAGTACAAATCCTGTCTCCCTTTGACTTCTCCCGGCAGCTGCTCCGATCTCTTCTTAAGCAGTTTTGCATGCAGGTATTGTGTGCGCTCCCACTCCATGCTGGGGTAGAAGGACGTGGCCACCAGGATTTTGAGTTGCATCAGGATGGAGGACAACAGGCCCAGCAGCACTAACAGCACAAGGATAACGCCGAGGGGAGCCCAGGTCTTAGACAGGAGGAACTTGGGGCTGGGCATGCAGCTGGGTTCAAACACAGATATATTAAAGGAAGAATCGTGGATGATGTCTTGAGTTCCTTGCCTCTAAAATGAAAGAATAGAACAATCACTATGCATTCGATTTTCCTGCTCAGATTCTTTCTCAATACTCCCCTGCAGCACGTAGCATTTATGTCTAAATTTGCAGGACAGCTTTGCAGTTGCGTCTTCCTGTGTGTGTTATGATTGGTGCATGGAGCAGCGTGAGTCTTGTGTGCAACCATGGAAGTGTCTTCCGCGGTGAATCTCTGCTAACATTCCTTGAAAGAGAGCACCAGCTAAGTGTCTGCTCTGCCCGGCCTGTGGACTGGGTCAGGGGCGAAAAGAAGCGAGCAGATCTCGCCACGCAATGCACTTTCATAGCTTATGCTGAGCACACATGGGCTCCATGAGAGAAGGGGCGGCGGTGAGCTCACCCTGGGCAGGGATTACAGCCTCATCCTCCTAGGCAGGACAAACCCCCTTCATCAGGCCACAGGGACGCTGGGGCACTGACCGGTGCTCTAGTCAGCCTTTGGGGTAGGGACTGTTCCTGTTCAGCATACAAGGTCCACGTGGAGGCTGACACCCTGACCCGAAGCCCACCTGACTGGTTCTCTCCATTCTTGTTGGAGGAAGTTTCTAAAATCAGGCACTTTTTCACCTCGCGGATGCTCAGAAAGGGGCCTTCTTTCCTGTTTGAAGGCAAGAGACAAACCAGTTGCCCTCAGAAGCCGTCACAGAGGGCAGAAGGTGACACTGAGTCACCAGCCTGGCCATCCTCAAAGGAAGTGCATGCTGATTCAGCTCCTTCTTGCTTTGACCTAGGAAAGTCATTTCTTCTCTCAGAGGATTTGTTTTCTAATTTGGTAAAACAGGAATTAATGTACCACATCTGCCCATGAATAAACGACTCCCAGTATAAATGAAGCACCTTAGGGACGGAGCATTAACTTTACAGACTGGGCACTTAGTAAGTTATTATCACCCAAGGGCCTCAGCCCAGCGGAGGAGGTGAATGACTTTGCAGAACAACAAAGCCAAACAAAAGCCCAGTCACACCCCAAGAAGACTGGGGACTGTGGGTGCCCCCAGGGCTGTGAAGTGTGGAGCCCCCCACCCCGGGGCCTCCTCTAGTGTCAGATCTCCACCGTGCAGAGCAAGGGGAAGCATTTGCGTTGGTTCTCTTCTCTTACTAAAAAGACAGCCAGCTGCAATTAAGAGATCTCAGCCCCCAGAGCAAAAGCGCACTCTTTAATACTCCTGGAGAAACAAACACATCAACTGCGTTGGTAATGAGCAGGCCTGCAATGAGAAAGCAGCAGGAGCTCAGGCTGGAAGAAGTTATTTAGTCTAGAAATCTACTTGGGGATTGTTTTGCAGTTGGGAGTCCGGGCTTCGGAAAGATAGAGTCAACACTTTTGTGTGGGGTTGGCTGAGGGCACCCTAGAAGACAAATTCGCTCTTTCAAAATGCCAAGCAGCATGGTGAATGGCACCACAGATTTAAACCCTGTTTACCCCTCTTAGGGAAACACCTCGCTGAGCCAGCTGAGTGATGGCAGAGGGCCGGCTCTGGTGTCAGAGCTGGAGAAGTAGAGGCAGCCAAGCGCCAGGCTCACAGTCAGTGCTCAGGAGGAACACACCCTGGTTATCTGTACGCACAGCGCCCACTCACACGATGAGCTCAACTCGGATCAGTTCTCATCTTATTTAAAACATTGAAAGTGGGGGAGAAGTATTGGCAAAGCCTTGAGCCAAGGCACCTCTTCGCGCTTGACTTTCCTTTGCAACTCTGCAGCGGCTGAGGGGAGGCTTGGGTGTCTGTCCGGACAAGGCCGGGCATTGCAGATTACTCAGAAGCTTGCTGGAGAGGGAGGGAGCTGGAAAGCCCCAGGGAAGCCTGGACCTCACATCCGTGCCCAGCCCAGCACCCTGCTGTGCACGGTGCCCCCACAAGGTCATGAGCCCCAGCAGGCCCATCCCAGGCTGGACAGGGGCACCCACGCCAGAGATCAAGACCAGGCGCCACGCACTGGACTCTCCTTGGAAAGCTGCGATTTGGGGGAGGGCAGAACTTGCTCCCCCGCTCCTGTCTAAGCCAAAGACTTCACGGAACAGGAACTGGGTATCAGCCGGATGCAATGAATGAGACAGAAGCAAAGCAAGAGGGAAGGACAGGGGGGAGAGAGAAGGGAGCCAGGAAGGAAGAAGGCAGGGGGAAAGTCGGGGAGGGCCTGGCCGCTGTGCTGGCCACCCCAAGACAGAGCCTGTCTGAGGCTCCTTCCAGTATCCACCCTGCTCCAATGTCCCGAGCCACAGGGTGCCTGGCAATTAACTGAATTCTTCAGGGGAAGCAGAGAGCTGGAGTAATCAAGAAGCCCAGGACTAGGAGAACAGGAGCTGGGGGGATGGGACCTGCCCAGCCAGGAGGAAAGGAGGGAGGACACAGCAGGAGGGCTGGAGGCTGGGGGGGGGCAGAGATTGATTCAGAGCAGCAGTCGCAGGCAGCACCCCGAGATTTGCCCAGCAGCCTCCACAGTCCATGGCAACTTGTCATAGGGGCAAACCAGATGCAGAGCGACGCTGTTAGTGTGTGCTCTGGCCGGGCAGTGTGCCAACCCAGCACCCGCACACGCACGCCCGTGCACACCCACATGCATGCACGCACACTTGCACACATATGCGCACACACGCACACTCAAGCACATGCTCCACCTGCTTAGCTTCCCTTTCTGGGGTTGCGAAAAACTAAAACAAGTGTCCAACAAGATCCAGAGCCTCTGCAGTGTCTGTGTCTGTTGTCACAAACTTCCTCAGGGAAATGGAAAAGTCAGAAGACGGGATGGAAACCCCATCCCAGGAAAGCAGTTCCTGCAGGGGACTCTGGAAGAACCACTGCACGTTCCCGCTCTGGCAGTGATGCCCCTGGGGCCAGGCGGGGGCCCCTGGCTTGGCCAGTCTCACTTTCTAGTGCCCCTGCAGGACTTCCCCAGGGTGACCACGGACACGCAACGAGATCACAGCAGGTGTGTACTAAAGTGCTTCCCATTTAAAACACCAGGAGCCAGAAAAGCCCAAGTGGCTTCTCATCTAAGAAGACCCTGGCCTGGCCACCCCACCCTGGCCAGAGCTCTCCCCCAGCGCTCGAAGAGAACCTAGCAAGCAGGACCCTGCTCTAACATCCGGCCCTGCAGTGCGGGGCTCCGCCTGGTGGCAGGACAGGGACCCAAGGGTGGAGAGACGTTGCCCTGTGGGAGGTCTCAGGTGTGGTGCTCATGCCCTTACCTCCGTGTGCAGCTGCAGGCGGACCTCCAGCCCTGGCAGGCCCCCGAGCTGCCTGCCCACTGAGCCAATGAGCCGGTACAGCAGGTAGTCCACGGCCGCGAACAGCACCCACACACAGAGGTGTGTGAGGACAGGGAGCAGGAAGAGCCCCAGGGCCCTCCTGTCCTTAAGGGTCAGACGGAGAGAGGGCAGGACAGTGTAGGTCCTCCTTTCCTTCCTGTTCAGGGGCAGGACGCAGGGCCTGTGCCGGCGCCGCTCCTCCTCATCAAACCGGACAAACTGTCTGGTGATGTAGACGTTTTCGTGCTTCCAACCTCGAGGGCCCAGAAACCGCTTCAGGAAGAGGCCAGTGCCCAGGAGGAGGAGCAAAAGCCCCGCACAGGTGAGAAGCTTCTGGCCCAGGGAGGAGGCCGCCTCTGTTGTGGTCACCAGGTGGTACAGGACGCCCAGCACCTCCCCTTTGGTGTCATTCAGCTGCGCCTCCAGGGCGTGGCTGGGGCTGGACAGAGAGACCTCCAGGGTCTGGCTCCAAGAAACAAGGTCATCAAACAGATTCGGAGGAGTGGAGAGGCCATAAATCCACTGAATGGCTTCAATGTATTTTTTCAAAAGTGGAAAATGTATGGAAAAGCTCTTTGCCCTTAGGTTGCAGGTCATGCTGTCGAGGAGACCTTTAAAGTTGTGAAAAATGTTCTCTATGTGTCCAAAGATCGCTATGCCTGTGCCAGCCGCAATCAAAGCCTTCTTCCCCTCACGCAGGCCACAGGAGAGAAGGAAGAGAAGAAGGAAGCATCGAGCACACTTGGAGCAGCACAGCAGAGCCCAGGCCACGGCCCAGCCGGCGGGGAGCACTGCGGTAGGCGGCAGGAGCCAGCAGAAGGCCGCAGAGAGGAGGCTGGCAGGAACCAGAGCTACCAGGGCGCAGACTCCCAGATGCTGGACAGAGCCCACCCATCCTGGGCTTCTTGGAAGCACATATATCTCCCAAAGACACAGGAGGGCGTCGGTGCCGGAAGTCCAGACACCCATGGCTTTGCGTCTCTGCAAATGAAAAAGAAATGAAGATCAGGAGTTGCCTGCGGGCTGGGTGGCAGGCTGATTGCCTCTCTGCCACTGGCGCAAGGCGTCTCTCAGCCCGTGAACCTGGGTGCCCCGGCGACCGCTGTGACCATTGCATGTAGCAACAGCCATGCACGCCAGCCCCACACGCACCCTAGGTCCTGTGCTCAGCCATGCCCCTCTCCCAGCACCAGGTAACAAATGACCCCATAGCAGCAGGGAGAAGGACTTGCAATGATCATCAAGGGCCCGGCTTCCCCGGCGTGTGGGAAGCGTCATCCCACTGCACGGGTGCCTGTCAGCCTCTCACTGACCACAGACGCGTGGCCGAGAAGAAATGCTTATTTAAACCACTGAAACTTGCACCAGGGCCTGTCAGGCTGCGATTGTTCGATAGAGGCCAGAGGATGATGTAATGGGTCCATGCTGGAGCAGCCCTTGACTGGGGGTAGCCTGAGATCTCAATAAGCCGCACCGCAGCAGGGTGCGCTTTAATCCTCCTATAGTTTCTGGCGCTACAATTCCACAGGGCAGACCGTGGGCCACAGGCCTCCAAACCACATGTGGAGCGGGCGACTCATCTCTGCTTCACACACCTTGCCTCTTCCTCCTCTGCCCCTGCCTCCTGCGATTCCATCTGAGATTCTTACAAGGAAAGTAAGAATACTTTTGTCCCTGAGTTACTCATCTTTTCCTTTTTCTCAGATCTGGGGTAATTAAAGTGAACTTGCCCCAAGGCTGGCAGCCTGTTAGCATTTAGATCCAGGCCTGGGAGGTTCACAGAGGGACCTGGGCTCTTTTGCAAGGCTATAAACCTGCGACTCTTCTCTCTTGATTGACATGGAACTATGTAATGAGCATCATACCATGTGTTCAGGATTTTAATGAGGACATTGATCATTTCTTAAACACTCACAGAAATCCCTTGTCACATCAAATACGACAGGGCTGGTGGCTTAATGCTGCTAGAGCCGGTGAATTGCGCTCCATGTGTCCAGGCTGGTTGAGGTTAGTGGCGGCAGAAATCAGATGGGGGAAACAGCAACGTGGGGATACACGTGTCTAAACTCTCTAGGGTCCAGCCTCCAGGCGGGTGCTTGGGTGGAACAGAAGGAAGACGGGGTGTGGGAAGCCGGCTTCGGCAGAGCAGGGCCCACACAGGAGGGCACCCCACTCCTCAGGAGGAGAAGAAATTGCAGGAGTGACCAGGCTGGGCCACAACCTTATTTCCTTCAGATCCGGCTGCATGGAGGGAGAGTTGGCAGCGCTCAGCATGCACAGTGCCCAGGGTGTGTCCCTATACAGGCAGTGGGCTCGGGGACCCCTAGCATGGAGAGGATGGAGCTCCTGCCTCTCCTCCAGACCACTCTGAGCACTTCCTGGGCTGTCACTGGGCTGGACCCCACTGTCTGGTGACGACCGATGGCCTGTGGACGAACCAACAAGCACTAATTGCCTGCTATGCTGCAGTGCGTTCTCCAGAGGAGCCTCAGCTCTGCCCTGAGCTCCTGGAGATCTGTGCCCTTTGCACTTTCCACAAGGGAAACAGGGGCTCCAAGCACACGTGGAATTCGCCAAGGCCATGCAGCGAAGCTGGCGGGGGACTCACACTGGGACTCCCAGCTCCGGGCAGCCTCTCTGGGCTCCGCCTGCCTCCATCTTTGCTTGGGTCGCAAGGCCTCACTCACTGTTTGTCCCTGGGAACACGCCAGTTTCTGCCAGGCTGGCTGCAGAGCTGACCCGAACGCCCCAAGTCTATCCTCCGTGCCCCTCTGCATCAGAACAGTTGACCCCACAAAGATCCCCTGTCTCTAATCAGCGCCCTCTCTAGCCAGCTCTGAAACACAGCAGTTCCATTTGTCCTGATTCCCCTTATGCGGCACCATCTTCTTGCTCCTGAAATATTAATGACAGGCACTGTGGGCTCATCTCCCCTTGTCCTGCCTTCTCCTTGTGCAGTGCGCTCCTCATACAGATAATTCCTCTGAAAGCAGGAAACAGATTTATGGACACATTAAAATTTTAACATTCTGCAATAAAGTGTAATATCAATTAAAGAAGGTCGATGGCTGCAATTTTGTCCTGTAAGAGGCATGTGTCTGCTCACCAAGCAACAGTTCTAACCTCATTCTGCTTGGTTCTGTGCACACACAGCTTCCTGTTTCTCAGTCCTGGCCACAGACCCGGCTCTGGGCCACTGGCCTGCCCGCCGGGGTCTGCCCCACTCTGAGCCTCCTCTCCTTGACCAAGTGGCAGGCCTGCCTGCTGCCGCGAGGCCCACCTTCCCAGGAGCCCTGACACTCCCCGGACAGAAGGGGCCGGCCAGGGCAGCCCGCCCCTTCTCCCTTCTGCTGCCGTGGACACGGAGCAACCCCACTCTCTGGCCTTCGTGAAGGCAAAGGTGGAGTGGCCGCACTGACCATGAGGTGCCTTTCCCCATCCAGTCCTTTCCCTCCAGATAAGTCAGCGAGTCAGACTCTGCACACGCTGCCGCCACTTGCTTGGTCCTTTCTCAAAGAGCTGGTCCAGCAGATACCTGGATTCTTACATTTTATCTTTGGGGCTGGAAGGGAATCTCATAGATCGGAGAGGCCTAGACATGAGCTCGGAATGAGGGACTCAGGGAAATGCAGGTGTGGACTCGGGAAGTGCAGCTGCACCTGAGGCTCTGCCTCCCAGTGAGCAGGGTGGCTGGGGAGGGCTTCGGGCGAGGGGGATCCGAGCCCAGCTATACACCCTGGCAGCGGTGGCCACATGTGGGCACTGAGCAAGCGAGAGGCCACCAGGGCCAAGGAGCTGACTCTGACTTTATTTCACTCCAACTCTTTGTAATTAAGTGACTTAGACTTAATAAATGCCTGAGGAGTATCTCTGTACTGGGGGCGCAGCTCCGGAAATTGATACCCGAGTGGTCGATCTTCACTGTTCGGGTTAAGAAAAACAAAACTCGAAGAGGCTAGGGGACCAGCCGAGGCCCGCCTGGACATCTGCAAAGCTCGGGGAGACCCAGTTCTCCAGCTCCCCATCGGCATCTCTGGCCTTTCCCAAGTCCTGCTTTAAACTGCGCTGCACTGGCAGCCTGGGTGACGGAGTCGCAGGGCCCACGCCTCTCCTGGCAGACGACAGGCGTCTCTTCTCACAGCTCACTTGAGAAACGGAAACCGAGGCTCAGCTGTCAAGGGGAGGGGTCAGACTCCAACCCTGTTTCCGTGACACTGAGCGGTCAGGACCCGAGTGCCGCAGCCCCAGGTCTTCAGATATAGCTGCCGCATTGGCGGAAATGCATTCCCAGGGTCGCAATTGTACCGCACCGCACCCTGAAATACAGGCTGGACGATGCTGGCCGGTGATGGAGCCCACCCTGAGCAAGCTGCAAACTCCTAAACTGGCTTTTCATATTAAAAGTCCGCGTCCTCCTGTTAGCCCACATGGCTGCCTGAAGACCAGCAGTCAGTGTGGGAAAGGAACTCCCCACACCACTGGTCCCAGCAGAGGCCTCAGGGATCCCTGATGCTGTGAGGCCTGGATGGCAGGACAGTAATGAAGCTGAGGGCAGCACAACTCGTACAGAAAACCTCTGTAGAGGCAGAAATTAATCTATGGGAAAACAGATTTGCCATTCATCAGCGATCTG
Source organism: Heterocephalus glaber (assembly GCF_000247695.1). Next base: position 20,592,492 of record NW_004624763.1, on the reverse strand, counting down.
CTCCTGCTAGGATGTCTCGTTCCCTGGTGGCTGGGACCCTGCCCGCGTCAGTGCTGTCCTCGCCACTGCTCCCTGCGCCACCCCTTACTCCTTTAAGAAGCTGTGTGCTCAATAAACAGTGGCGAGCTCCAGGAGACAGTGTCTTAGCCCGGAAAGAGCTCTGACCATCCTGGGCCCCATTTATGCATTAAGATCTCGCCTTGTTCTGATGCTGTACCCTTAGTCGGGTGATTGCAGGTCTGACCAGCCCCAACAGGCCAGGCTCTCTCCATCCTCAGGAGCCCGCCATCCCCCGGGGCACAGCCTCACTGAGCCTCCTGTGCTGGCTGCAGTCTCTTTCCAGGCCCTGGCCCCCAGGGACAAGGGACAGGGAAGGGAGCCGCCTCTCTTGAGCTGGGCTCAGGGCAGTACCAACCCCTCAGGGGCCAGGCAGGTGCTCGGGAGTGAAGGAAATAAGGAGACACAGGGGCTGGGGCTGGGGCTGGGGCTGGGGCTGGGGCTGGGGCGGTCCAGGGCCTCTGGCCCCATTTAAGTTGCAGGGATAGCAGCTGTCTGGCCAGCAGATATTTTTCAAGGTTGTTTACACTCTGTGCTACCAGATTGCCTGACTGTTTCAATGAGGAGTTGGAAATCGAGATATTCTTTTCCTTTCTTCTTCCTTCCCTCCATTTGTTTGTTTCTTTGATTGCTTATATTTTAACACATGGTCTTGCTAAGTGGCTATGGTGCCCAGGCTGGGTTCAAACTTTCAATGCTCCTGTTTCAGCCTCCCAGAGTGCTGGGATCCAGGTGTGCATCACTGCACTCTGCTCAGAAGTCTAGATGTCTGAGCTGGGTGTGTCGCACAGTGATACGCCACATGCTTAGCATGCAAGAGACCCTAGGTTCCATCCCCACTATCGGAAAAAAATAGATAAATTTAAAACCTCTGCATCTCTTTGAGTACTGTCTAGTAAGTTTAAAAAGTAACCATCAGCTCGAATGCTTTTCAAGCATGCTCCGTTTTGAGCACAGCCCCCGGGCGGCCACCTTTGACCTCTGAAGCTCCGCCTTCCCGCACCCTCCCGCCACTTCCTGCCGGCCTCCTGCCAGCCTCCCTGGATCACTGTGTCCCTTTCCTCCCTGGGCCCTCTGGAAACCACACTGCAAGCGTTTCCGGTCTCTTGCACGCAGGGCCCCTCTTTGGGGGTATTTATTGTTGCCTGAAGCTCTGTTTCATTTCCCTCTCCTGTGCTTAGAGGACCAAGCCCCTCTTGACCTCTACACTACTTCTTCCAGCAGCTTCTCCGGCCTCCTGCCCCTCTGACCTGGGTCTCTCTTCCTCCTGCTTCCACATCAGGACATTCACGCGCCCACGTGAGGACACCCCACGCGCCTCCTGCGTCCACACCCAGGGTCGGGAGTGACCCTCATGGGGCTGTGGAGGAGCAGGGCCAGCCTGGGCTCTGCAGAGCTGAGTCCATGGTCCACCTGCAAAGCGCAGCTGTTGCCACGGGCAACAGAGCAGCCGCCTCCCTGCCTACCCTGTGCACATGAAGGGGCAGGCTTCCGAGGTGTGGGCCACACACGGCTTTCTCCAGGGGACCCTACCCCTACCCTGCTCCGACCGCGGCTCTCCGAGGCAGCAGCACCAGGCTGCGTGGAGGCCACAGGCTCCCGCTCTCATCTCCATTCCCAGCCACCCTGCAGGAAGCTGACCCGCTCCTGAGCACCTCCCCGCAGCACGGCAGGATCCACTTGCTCCAGGACAAGGCCGGGTCAGCCCACCACAAGGGGGAGTAACAGTGGGCCTCCGGCCGAGGGCCAGCTGGGAGCTCTCTGGGCCGGGGTTGTGGAGCTGGCAGAGCGGCCCGCAGCTGCAGGGGGAACAGATGCCGCCTTCTGGCTGGGGGTCTGGAGCCCACGCCTGGGGCTGACGCTGCTGCCTCTCCCCACCCTGCAGCTCCCAGCCCTCGGAGCTGTTCCAAGCAGAAGCCGAGGGCTGGGCTGGAGAAGCCTAGAGCCAGGGACCCCCGAGTCCCCGCTCCTGTAGCCCTCGGCCTCCGGGATCTCACTTTAACCAGGGCAGAGTGGAGGGGCGCCTGGCAGGAGACAGCAGGTCCCCCACCGTGGGCTGAGGGTTCCGAGGGCCCCACTGGCCCGGCCGGCTCCGACAGGGAAGGGCACTGTTGCGCTGTGGGCCAGAGCTGGCTCCAGCCCGGCCACTGGGTCACTGGGAGCGGATTCCACCGCCGGCCCTGCTGAGAGGGCCAGAGGACGACGGAGGCTGCTTCCCTTCCCCTTTTCTTCCTTTCCTTTTATAAAGATCTTGCAAACTTGGGGTTTGGGGGAACTCGCAGTTCTCCCAGCTGCCCAAATAGCGGAGGCCTCTGTGCTTCTCATCCTCTTCCCTGCTCCTTGGCCCCAGGAGAGCGGGAAGCCAGCTGCCTCCACCCAGAGACTGGGGCGCGGGCGAGCAGAAGAGCACCTCGGACACCCGCCCACCCCTCACTGCTGGCGGACCCCTCGGGGACACCCTGGCCAGGCGGCTGCCCCTCCCCACGGGCCGGGTGTCAAGGGGACTTGCACCTGGCAGCCCGCCGAGCTGAGGCGTTCGTATACCTGCTTTAGGACGTCTTCCTGCTGATCCCCAGCATTGGGAGCACGGGGTGCAGGAGAGGCACTGAAGGATCCTGCAGCCGAAACCTTCCTCCAATTCCCTAATGCTTAAAAAAACCAACAGTTTAGGAATAAGATTATTCTGAAAGTTTGCTCACATATCTCTCTTAGGTTCTTCTTTGTGTACAAAAATAAATCGCCTTTCCCAAGGTTCTGCAAGTCTGACCCTAAGGGAGAAAAAAGGGAACCAGAAATGATAAAAGCGTCACACCGCCCTGACTCAGTCTCCTGGTTCCCTCCCAGAGCGACCAGTCATTCAGGCCCAGGCAGGAGGAAGCCAGGGCACCCACCGACCACGCTGGCGTTTGCCTCAGGCGGGAAGGTCGGAATCAGCTCCAGCAGGGAGACCTAGGAGGTTCTCAGACCGCAGGGAGGCAACCCCCAGCCTGCTCGACCTCTCCTCCCCTCTCTCCGCCCCTGCTCCCGGGTGGGAGGAGCTGGGCCACGCCCCCGCCGCCGCGGGGGCGGAGCCTCCCTGCAAAATGTCACCCAGCAGCTGAGCTGCAGGTCAGCACGCGTGACCGGGGGTTTGGGAAACCTCGAGACATTTCTACAGGGTTACTCCTCACCCCAGGGCATCCTCAGAAGCCCTAGTCTAAAACTCCCTGATCCTGCCCAGGCAAGCGCTCGGAGACCCCCGCCCTGGACGTCGCTTACTGACTGCAACAGCCCTCCCTGGATGAGTGGAAGTCCGTAGAAAGTCCAGAAAACACCAGGTAACCCCCTCAAAACCATCACTCAGGTAAAAACGGACACATCTGAGGACTTTTCAGGACCGACCCACACCTTTTACAGCTGCTTCTGATTGGAGTCTTGCTTCATGAACAAAATCCGGTAAGCTCAACAGTGCAAGTAATTCCAACCCTGAGAGCACGCTAGCTCGCTTCTCCCTGGGAACATGGAAGCATTGTTCAGCATGATGCCATTCAGTGCAACCCAGGTAAATCACAGCCAATCAACAAACTATTGCAATTCTACCGAATTCATAGGCCTGGAGATGTGAACCTTAATCAAATCTAACTCTGGACTTAAGCTTTGAATGTATTAGAGGAGAAACAAGTGAATAAGTACGAGAGAGGGGGAGTTTGGGGCAGTTGCGTGGAAGAGGGAGAAGGTGTGTCGGGCAGAGTCGTGCAGAATGGACATGGACTGGAAGGGCTGCAGCGCTGTCCCGGGGAAGCTGACTCAGAAGATGCATGTGGGAGCTGAAAACAGACTGAGCCCCAATTTGTGATC
>NW_004624763.1:20474538-20587778 GCF_000247695.1 Heterocephalus glaber | reverse complement strand
TCAGCGTGCAATTCCAGTTGAGAGATTTACAATCAGACGAGCCCAGGCATGTGGCCTGGCGTGTGGTAGGTGGTGGATGGTGTTAGCACCAGAGCCTGCAGCAGGAGTGGGGGCTGCGTGTCCTTCGGACTTTCATTGCAATGAGAAGGTGTCCCGGTCCGGCTCTCTGCCTGGGTCCTGCTGTGCAGGTCCTCAGAGGTCAGAGGCTGGCGGGTGGGGATGATGCAGGACACCCAGGGCCTCCGCCAACGCATCAGCATGGCTCCGACCCATGCTGAACCTTTTTACATCAGCAAAGCGCACAGGTCAGGCCCAGACAGGAGCAGAGCTCGGGCAGCTGGCCGGGACCGGGCAGTAGCCCAGATGTAGCCCTGGCCAGAGCTCAGCCTTGGATACAAGGAAGAATTTGAATGTAGTCAATTTAACTCTAAATAGACAGCATGCATTTGGGGGCACATCTAAGTCGGGGTGGTCTTCTCACCGGACAAGGGAGCAGCCATACATCTCCATGGACACACGTGCTGGGCACAAGATGCCCTGCCGTGCCCCCGGTGTGCGGCAGGGCTGACGAATGCTTTCTCAGCACTGACTCCTGCCTCGACCCGGAGGGCAGCACCAGAAGACAGAAGGTCGGTCTTGTCACAGCCCTCGTGTGACCGTGACTGCAGCCTGCCCGCCTGGCACCCTGGAGCACAGAGCCAGGGGAGCTGGGTCCTACCGGGGCAGGAGGCAGGGCTGACGGGGAAAAGGCCCAGCCAGAGGTCCGTTACCATCCTGTCCTGCCTGATTTCCACCCTAAGGGGCCTGGAGCTCTGCCTGGCTCCGGTTCACTTTCCTCACTGCCACCTCAGGGCCCTGGGTCTCCTGCGGGCAGCCTGGGCCTCTCAGGGCTCACAATCATCAGCCAGAGATCAAGGGCCACAGGGGCTCAGGCAGGGCTGCCCGGCCAGTGCTGTGCTCTGAACCCGGACAGCATGGCCCGGCCGTGCTCCTGGGACTCCGCGCCTGCTCCTGGACAGTGCCGCTCTGCGTGCCTCTGTGGTTTTGCTGCAGACCCAGACTGGCTTGGTGGAGTCTGGCAACTGCCCCTTCGCAGCCAGGTGACCCCGGCAGGGCAGGCCGTGTGACCTCTCCGTACCTCCATTCTGTCATCTGTCGATCACTGTTCGCATGAACAGATCCGCCAGCCAGCCCGGCAGGGGAGCCTGCAGCTCAGGGCCCAGCCCAGGTGGGCAGGTCCTGGGGGATCTTGGGGGTCGCCTAAGGCCAGCGCTGGCGTGATGGGGAGAATCCGCTGCAAAGCCCTGCAGACAGGAGGGGCTGTGGCACCACTGTTGGACGGATCCAGGCGGGGGGCTGCCCTTCGTTCCCAGCTCCAGGGAAAGGGGCTCCGGGCTCTCTTTAGGCCTGGGAAGAGCTGCCAGCTTCAGGGCGAGTCTGAGCAACAGAGTTCCTCAAGTGCACAGCCACTGGCTTGGTCCGGGGACCCAGCACCTCTCAGATCTGCCCTGGCCCTGGCTTGGCTGACTTCCACGTGGCTTGTGTGGATGGAGGGTCCAGGCAGCCCCCCAAACCAGGTCCTCAGGGAGAGGGACGGGCACTGGCCACTTTAGCTTCTTTGTGACATGCCTGCGCCTCCACGTGCTCAGTGTAAGCTCCTGTCCACTGGAAACAACACGGCAAGCTGTCACTCGGGAGACAGATCAGGGCTGGCAGGAGGCTCACTCAGCACAGATGGCCCTGCACACCCACCCCGGGCAGCCCGGGAGGAAGAACTGAGATCAGGACCCGGGGACCAGGTCTTCCCAAGGGACCAGCAGATGCCGGCCTTGTGTCCTGGTGCCCACTCACCTAAACTGCCGGACTCCCTCTGCCCTTTTTCTCTTTCCATTAGATTTGTATTTCTAGGATCCACAGCACTTTTCTCAAAAGTGAACTTTAAAATTCTTTAAAGCTTTATTTCTTTTTAATGGTGTCCAATATGTTGACAGGAAACACGGGCATGTTGTTAACTAAGTGGGGTCCAGTGTGGTACACGAGTCACCTGACATGCCGTGTGTGTGTCCATTGCTGAGCACCCCGAAAATCACTCTTAGCCCTTTTCAGGAACATGGCGTGCTGCTTCTCACTAGCGCCAGGGTGGGTAAGGGGGCTCCGGAAGCCCCTGCTGTCCTCACCCGGCATCTCATCCTCCCAGCACCCTCCTCCCAGAAGGGCCCAGCTCTGGAGTTCCACTTCTCAGGACTTCGAGGATACAAGTTCGAGTCCAGCCACTGTGCCCTGTGTCCAGCCGGGCAATGAGATTTCGTTCTCTGTGTGTCCCAGGACAAAGACCCCCAGGACGTCACTGCCTGTCCCGTCCTGCTTGGAGGTGAATAGCAGTTCTGCTGCGAGAGCTTTTGAGGAACCTGCACACTGTTTTCCAGCGGCTGGACTAACCACTCTACCACCAGTGCCCAAGTCCTCACAAAGGGAGACTGCCCAGGGCCAAGGGCAGGGACTTCGCTCCTGAACTGGACCAGTCGCTTTGTTTCCTATCTGCCCTGACGCAGGACCAGGCACCAGGACTGGAAGCCAGATGCCCCTGGGTCAGAGTCACCAGCTCCACCCTGTTCTGTCCGCACACCCAGGGCTGGAGGAAATCTCGCCAACACCCAGGGCTCTCGAGGCCGGGGGTCCCCCAGACGCTGGCCTTGTGTCCTGGTGCCCACGCAGCAGCATGCCCTGTGGGAGAGTCACTCAACACTGCGCTGCAGTTCCGCACTGCAGCCGGGCCACGTCTTGTACAATTGTGAAGGGGACAGGAAGTGAGGACAGTGGAGCTGTGACTGTCACTGACGGCCAGGAGCCTCTGGGTGCCCTACTCACCTGGGACACTGAGCGGTGGCCTGGCCCCTCCTGAGGCTCTGGGGCTAGGGATGGCTTTGGGAACCAGAGCAGGGGTCACACGGGCCCCGGGGGATCTCAAGAGGCTCTCCTGGGCCAGGACTGGAGCAGAGGGTGGGCCACATCCTCAGCCTCATGTCGGTGTCCATGAGCCCACTCAAGACGCCATCTGGGAAAGCGGATGTGCTTGGGACAGACTCATGGGCGGCTGTCAGAACTGCGCTGTGCGTATGATGCGGGTGTTTGGGGTCTGTAAGCTGTTCTAAATCTAAGCATGGAAAATGTCAAGTCATCTCACTATTTAGCTTGGGAAAAAAGATTTAGATTTATGGGTGGGTGTTTGAAGAACTTCTGTTTCATTTCAGATCCCGGCAGCCCCCTCAAAAGCCACAGCTGAACTAAAAGCCACTTCCCGAGTTGCTTTCTGCACTGGTCCTGGAAAGGCCACCCCCAAATCCCCAGCGGGAGCCAAGACACGCCGTGCCTGAGGGGGGCTCTTGAGGCACCAGTGGCTGCTGGAGCCCCCAGTGCTCCACGATGGCCCCAGCCTCCCAAGCTCAGCTCCGCATCCCCAGTCCAAGCGTGTGCTCCCCCAGACCAGGCTGCTGTGTTCTCTGGACCTGGACCTCGGCCTGGGCCAGTGGCAGCTGCTGCAGAGCAGCTCCACCCACAGGGACCTCGGGACTCGGAGCTGAGGCCCAGGGACAGTGCCGGGCTCTGACGGCCCAGGTCACCCTCAGATTTCCCAACTGCAGCTGAAGAAGGAGCCAGGTAGAAGCTTCTCCTGTTTTCCTAGGGAGCCACCTTGGATAGCACTTCCTCACAGAAGGCCTGCTGAGACACCTCCGTGACCATGGGGAACCCATAAAAAGGCAGCAGGATGCCACTTTGTATCCATCCCCGACCCGGGTCAGCTGCACCCTGCCTGGTGCAGGTAGGAAGTCGAGCCTGCTGTTCTGTGAGCAGAGCCCAGACGTGCGCCAGGCAGTGGTGTCGTCCTGCCCAGGTGTCCTTGTATGGACCACAATCCCCACCACCAGGCCCCCAGCCATAGGTCCACAGCTGCCCCGGATTGACTGCAAGGTGGCAGTCCCTCCTCTCTGCTTTCATTCTGCACACATCACTCCGGAGTGCTGTTGTTTGCTTCACTTCTGTCTGCAGAGCCCGAGTGAATCAGACCTCACGCCAGCCTCAGCCAAGCTGCGTCCTTGGAGCCAGGGCAGCGACATCCCCTATCCCAAAACGTGAAATCAAGGCAGGAGTTGGATGCACACCTGTGATCCCAGCACTCGGAGGCTGAGACAGGAGGATCACCATGAGTTCAGGGCCATCCCGGGCTACACAGTGAGTCCAAGGCCAGCCTGAACTGCACAGCGAGACCCTGTCTCAAACAAACAAACAACCAAATAGGGCCGGGGATTTGGCTCAGTGGTTCCACCACTTGTCCCGAAAGGACCCGAGTTCAATCCTGGTACAAAAAACCAAACCAAACCAAACAAACAAAAACCAAATAGCTGAAATCCAAAAAGCTCCAAAACTGCAAAGCTCTGGGCACCGCCTGATGCCATACAGAGCTCCACCCTCCCTCAGGGGCAGGTGGCATCAGAATGTGGCACTAAATGATGAATAACTGACCTTCAGGCTGTGAGCATCAGGTATGTCTGAAACACAAGAGACTGTTTCGGGGTCCCAGCCCCAGCACGTCCCATCTCATTTCCAACATCTGGAAGCCTCTGGACTGCCGCTCTGTTCGCAGGCACTTCAGAGAAGGGACGTGGGCCCTGTGTGCAGAGAGAACACAGGAGGAAGGGAGAGCCCAGCAGGGACGAAACCATGCAGGCGACGGCAGCGGACAGCACTTCCTGCACCCCACATGGGAGGACTTCGAGGCCAGGGCGAATGCCATGCCGGAGTCCGTGGGACCCAAGCATCTGCAGGTGTTGGGCTTCCAGGGTCCAGGTCCTCTGGGAAGGGCGGGCTGCAGCTGCCTCCCCACTTGTCAGTGTCTGCGAGGAGCCCCAGGTGGCCTTGCCTTCTTGATTCCAGCTCGTGATGAGGACACGTGGATCGGATCGAGGTGACTCAGGTGAGATTCCTCAGGAGGGTGGGTGTTGGTTACTTTTGTTGCTCAGATAAAATACCCACCACCCAAAGTTAGAGGGGAAGGGGTCTATTTGGCTTACGGTTCATAGAGGTTTCAGTCCATAGCCACTGGCTGCAAGGCAGGGTGGCACATGGAGAGGGGCGGCAGCTCGTGGTGGCCGAAGCAGCAAATGCAGAGGAGAAACCTCATGGCACCCATAGGGTGGCAAAGGCAACAAGGGACTCAGCAGCATCTCCCAGCCTTTTATCTTTTTCAGACCACTCTGGGCGGGCAGCACTCATGCCCTTAATCCTAGTGCCCTCGGGCCCAGCCCCACGGAGCATCAATCACACACTGCAGATCCAGCCACCTCCGAAATAGCCCGAGACCACATGAGGCTTTGGGGGACTCGAGACACAGCCGTCACAGGTGGAATGCTTTGCTGCCTTCAGTCGGAGAACAGTGCCTTCCGTCGTGAAATCACATCATGAAATGATTTTGCTGTGGGGAAGACAGAATCAGGCGAGTGCTCGAACCACAGGCCTCCCTCAGACGCAGAGCGGTGTAGCTGGGCCTCCTCACCCCTGGGGAGCTGCAGAAGAACTCAGTCTGCTCTTCTCCTATTGGTGTGGAATGGGACTGTCTGGGCCACAGGTTGCCTGGCTGGGCCAGGTCTCTTTACTGCTCACTTGTGTTTGTTTGAAGTAGGGTCTCGCTATGTAGCCCGGGCTGGCCGAGGACTCGAGCAATCCTCTGGCCTCAGCCTCAGGGCTGGCACCACAGTCGTGGCCCTGGGGTCTCCTTCCTGGGCACATCCTCTCTAACCCACCCTCGGGCTGGGCTTCCGCTCTCAGCTGTGTGCTGCGTGTGGTCTTTTCACTCCAGAGATGGGCCGTGACTTTAGGCACCGTGGAGAAAGAAACAGGCTGCCCGTGGATCCTTGGTGTCACGGTGCAAACACCCTGAGATGTTCACAGTGAAAAACAGAACCTGAAATCCGTGCAGAGGCTGCACAAAATACAAATAGGACACTACATGGTTTCGCTTCGCTTTTCTTGTTAATGCTGCATCCTGAACAGCGTTTGTGTCGCTCTTTGTTCCCTAAATCTGCCGGCCACCAGGTCGGGCACAGATCCGCGTTTGCCTCTCCGAGCTCCCATGAGCACCTGCAAGTCCATGCCGGCTGGGTGAGACAACTCCACTTGCCGTCATGTGGACATGACTCAGTTCTTTCCGGGCCACGTTTTAGCTACAGTAAACGTCTTCGTTTACATTTAATGCTATTGCTCTTTTATTCTAACGTGAAAAAATGTGCATACTGAGAAATAAACCAACCCACAGCACCATTTCCCTCTTTTCCTTGCCCGGCAACTGTGTGCCTGGGTCTGAGGCTTCCCCTTCCGCCGGGTTTACACCTTAGCTGCACACGGCCGGACGTGTCCTTGAGCAGCGAGCCTGCTTGTTCATGCTGATGTACGTGTCCTGCCAGCGAGATCCGTGCAGATGTGTGGGTCACTCTTTCCTGTGGTAAGAATCCTTGGGCCCCGCCTACGAGGCAGCGTGGATTTAAGGACCCAAACCGCTGGACCAAGGTCCCGACACCAGCAGTCATGTCAGATGCTTACACTCATGCTCCCCCGAGGTCAGGGGTTTACACTTTCTTTAGCAATGCGGAGAAGGTGAGGGGCTGCAAAGGTGGCAGCGGCCTCTCCTCACCTTTCCTCAAACCTCCCACAGCCCCAGTGGAGCCCGGCTCTGCTCCCCGCCCCCCGCCCTCGGGGACCCACCTGCCCCCAGGAGACACAGCAGCCCTGATGTCCTCTCCTGGCACCCGGCCTCGCCTGGCCTCGCCCCTCAGAGCCACCAGGCTGCAGCAGTGACACAGCAGCCTGAGGGCACTGTCCCTGCTGAGGGGGCAGGAAGAGGCCCCGAGGGCTCCAAACAGGACCCAAAGCAGCCGGGTCATCGTCCAGAGTCAGCCCCCCACCCACAGGACAAGTCCAGGCACGGCTCCGCGACCTCCCCTGCAGCTCTGTGGAGAAGGGCCGTTTCCTAGCGACGTTTGGTGGCGTTACCGTCCTGAGCTGGACGCCAGGCCCGGCAGGTGAGCTGGGTTTTCTCTTGTTCTGATCCTGGGACCCAAGGCCCAGGGCACCGGCTGCTGTCCCTGGGGTCTGAGTCTGCACAGATTCCCGACGTGCACCCCTCTTGTGAGGCCACGTGACCCAGGCCTTCCTTCCAGTTCACAGCCACCCCAGGCCAGCTCTCCGTCCGGAGGACGGGCTGTTTCCCTTGTGCCCTGGTCCCAGGTGGGAGCTCCGGCTTCCAGACTTGGGGGCCCTGGCCCCCTGTGCCCTCCCTGTCCACAGCTGCCTCTCCCAGCCCCTGGTTTGTCTTCACGTCGGGACCAGGTCTTCTGCAGCCTGCCAGCACAGTCTCCCCCGAGCCCTGGCACCAGACTCACAGCCGGCAGGACCCTGGCCCCTGCTTGGGGGACCAGGCAGGACGGGAAGCCTTGTCCCTTCTGGGGTCCCACAGCCTGGAGCATAGACGTCACGTCACCCGATGGTGAGCAGAGCCCCTCCCCACTGGGCACTGCCCTAGGAACAAAGGGCACACGGCACAAAATGGACAAATAGTGCAAAGAGCCTCTCACAGCAGGGGACCGTATGGGGACCACGGAGCGCAGGAGCACAGTGGTCTTTGAGGAGATTGCTGCACCCATGGGCGCTCCCCAAGGACAGTTTCATTCAGACCATGATTGCTGTCACCTCCTGAGGCGACAGGACTGTGGAAGAGCTCTGCAGAGCGGTGGTAGGTTTCTCCTTCAACCCCGGGCTGGAAGAGCAGACCCAGGACTCCGTCCCCAGGCCCCGCAGGGACAGCAAATGTGCAGCTGAGGTCACAAAATCGGAAAGAGGACACCGTAGGCTGCATGCTGGCTCAGGAGGGCAGGTCCCAGGCTTCAGAAAGACGCCTGGCCCGGTCCAGGTCTGCAGACAGCCTCCCCTGAGGCGTCCCCACAGCGAGGAGGTGACGTAAGGAGAAGGCACAGGCCCAAGCCGTGGAGCCCGTGCACGGCGGATCTCCTCCTCAGTACCCACAAGCGCCAGTCATGCCCAGCGTGCCCGGTGTGCGTGCGCCCTCCTGCCCGTGCCTGTGCAGAGCCTGCCCTCTCCAGGGTCCGCTGGGCCCCTGCCCGCTGGGGGCCCCCTGCCACTGCCGCTCCTGGGCCAAAGGGAAGACTGAAGAGGAGCTCATTCCCCATCGGACCTAAATATAACCAGAAAGCTTGTTCCAGCATCCGCCTCAGCCGAGGTAACTTCCGGGCACGGAGGACCCAGCTGCTCCCACTCTCTCCAGCTCCTAAAACAGCGTCTGGCGAGGAAAATCCCCACAGAGACGGCCGAGGGCACAGATGAGGAGCGGCCTCAGGCGGGCCATGGAGCAGTTGCAGTTTGCTGTCACCTCCAGGTGGCCTCCCTCCCTGTCCCTCAGCCCAGCCTCCGCCTCCGCCGCTCCCTGCCCGGGTGGCTTCTTATGTCCCCACCTGCTGCCCGCCTGCAGGTCGCCAGGGCTCCTTCAAGGGAGAACATGAGGACCCTTCGCAGCCCCAGAAGCTGGGCATGGTCAGCCTGCCTGAGACGGGTCCCTGAGACATCGCCGTGCAGACGAGACATCCCCCTGCTGTCCTGAGCGCTGTCCCCAGAGCTCTGTGCTGTCCTCTCCTTGGGGCGTCATCCGAAGAGCAGGGCGTGCCCCTCCCCGACCGCATGGGTCACCCCTGCTCCCACTGACCTGAGAAACGACCCTGTAGCCTGCAGCAGCTGGCGATTCGGGTAAACTGTCCTCCATCACCTCCAGGCAGGAGCTTCATGAGCCACGCGTGTTACTATCTGCTCCTTTCTGTCGCTGTCACCAGTGTCCAGACGGAGCTGCCCAGCTGCCCAGCGGGGAATGTGAGGCCCAGCCTGGTGCACGGTTTCTGGCTGTGAGCCACCCGTGTGCCTGACTTCCTGAAGTCCACGTCCTGCTGCTTCTCTGGACTCTGCAGACCTCTGCCCGCCCTTCCTACTTCCTTACAGAAGCACCAGCCCTGTGGGTCTCGATCTTAAATTCACTGCTTCACCTCCTCCTGGAAGCACGGCTCTGCTGCCTTCTGCTTCCAGAACCCACACTGCAGCCTCCTGCAAACCATCCACTCGCCCATGACCTCACACACCCAAGCCTGCGTTCTGCCCCTGCTTCATCCACACCTGTGTCACGGTCCCCACAGTGCCTCCTGGTCCCAGCCCAGACACTGTTCCTCTGTGACCTTGCTGCTTTTGTTCCCTTCCTTTTTATGGTCAACTGTTCTCCAGCTGTCATCAGCCATTCATGAATATGACAAACACTTAGACCAGTGGTGGCGAACCTGGGGCACGCGTGACACAGCGGGCTGTTTGCAGCATTGGAAGTTCTAAGGTTGGCCATCACTGACCTAGATCATATTGTTTTGCTGAAAAACAGCTATGTTGCCAGGCTCGGCAGCACACAAGTGCACATCTGCAATCCCAGCACCCTGAGAGGCTGAGGCAGGACGATGACAAGTTCAAGGCCAGCATGGGAGCTTCGTGAGACCCTGTCCCCAAATAAAAGCTAAGAAATGCATGGGGGCTGCAGTCAGTGTGAGAGCCTCGGGTTCCATCCCCAGCACTGGAATAAAAGAGCAAGCAGCAGCCCATGGCAGTTCCCAGGCTGCCGAGTGGGTCTCCAGTCCTCCGGCAGGGAGAGGCTCTTCACTCCCGCCCTGCCCTCCTCATGATGGGTCTCTGTAGGGGTCACCGTGGCCCCCACAGGATGCCCGCGTGTGCCTGGAGGGCTGTCCGGGTGGGCGAGCCCCTGAGTGGTGACCGCACAGAGCAGGTCGCCCTCCGCAGTGAGGCCCCACAGCACAAGGTGTGGGAGGCCGCACTCCGCTCAGCTGGGAATCACCTCCCGCACTCAGGGCCTGGACCGCATGCTTGCTCCGCTGCTCTGGTTCTCAGGCCTCATGGGCGGGCTGGAGTTCACACCACAGACTTTCCTGCTTCTCGAACTCCTTCATGGCCTCTGTCATCACACGAGTGGAGTCCACGTCCCTATTCTGCTGACTCTGCTTCACTGGAGAGCCCTAGGCCAGTGGCTGAGCCTGCTCACCTTGGTGCTTGAGGTCTAACGCCCCTCTGGGGAACTCTTCTCTTCCCACGGACTCAGGCCAAACCCCCTGCACTTTCGAGATTAGACAGAGGCCTCTGTCTGCAAACAGCTCCGAACACTCAGGGGAAGTGACTGGCCCTGCGGTCCGGGAGCCTGGGCTGCTCGTCGGCCCTGTGGAGGGACCTTGGCCTGGACATCTCTGCCTCCCCAAGCACCTGGCTAACTGTGGCTGCCACAGACGCTGGTGAGTCAGGAATCACAGGAACATGGCCTCGGGTCCCAGAAGAGCCGTGAGACCAGGCAGAGACAGCGCGCGAGGGTTCCACGTTCTAAAGAATCAGAAGGTGCTCTGAGGCTGGGCAGTCGTTAGTGCTGTGTTTTACTTTTGCTACTAATAAAGGTAGTCTACTCTTGGGTTATGAGATCTCATTTCATCTCAATTAGCGATGTACAGCTCAGGCAAACAAGCAGCCAAATATGAGAGACGTCTGCAGCCTGCCTTCATTAGCTTTCCCAGCACAGCCCATTAAAGTCATACTGCCAGACCCCAGTGGTGTCTGATAGTTGTTTGTTCATAGCAGGGTTAGTACTGCAAGTCCTCAAATCTCTCAGCAGCCATTTCTTCCAGGAAAAAACCCATCATAATTAATGCAGTGTCTCCCTTACGACCTCCTTGCTCTTGGATTCCAGGTTCAACTCTGGGAGCAGAACGGCAGAATTCTGTAAGTTGATTGGTTATGGCGGAGCTGGTGCCTCTCTGGGGGACACCAGCGTGCACCCCCTCTTAACGACTCCCCATACCAGGGCTCGCACAGTGGGGCCAAGCCCATCAGAGCTGCCCGGCTCTGGCTGGAGGTGCAATTTCAGGCGCCCTCCTCAGCCAGCTGAGTCAGAAAGTCCAGGGGCGACGCAGACATGCTGAGCCACACCCGTGGCCTTCTCAGCTGTTCTGTGGTACAGTGCAGGTTTGAGAGCCTCCGCTCTACATCTTCATGCTAAGACCCAAAGCTAAAGCAACTGGAGTAAGTTACTGTACCCCAATGGACAGAGGATGCCTCTGGGCTTCTGGCTTCTTCTTTTTGGAAAAACAAAATATTAATTTATTTCCAAGGGGCAGGCGAACAGAACATCAGCAAAACCAAAAATGGATATAGTCGTTTCAGGGCTTCCCAAACACACCACTCTTTCAACGACAAGGGTTTACAATACGCAGAGATGACCAACAGACATGTAAACACCTTCTGCTCCAGAAAAATTTCTCATGCTACTTGAAAGAAAGATCCAGTGTAAAACTTGTCTCCTTCTCAGGCCCCACCTTTCAAATAATCAGTTGAAAATAGACAACTGTTAGACTCCACCCCTGGCCCGGGGCACATTCTCTTACCCTTCAACCTGGTCCTACCCCGTGCCATTCTGTTTTTTCAGTAGCAGGAAAAGGAAAGTTTTACATCAAAGTCATTCCCTTCAAATATGGTAACATTCAACAGGAACAATTATAGAAACAATAAAATTGTGTTAATTAAATGTATCATCAGTTATGCTATGTGCTTTTCCTTAGGAATAAATAGATATAAATAAATAGAAATGAATAGGAACTCAGGACTAGAGGAACACTAAAGTAGACTTCACATTTTTCTGAGGTGACAAGACTTTTTCTCAATATTAACATTGAGCCCATTCTTACTTTCTTTTTTTTTGTTTTTGATACCGGGGATTGAACTCAGGACCTTGCACTTTCGAGGCAGGTGGCAGAACCACTGAGCTAAATCCCCAGCCCTGAGCCCATGCTTGAAATCTACCTTCTCTGGTATATTACATGTGGCTTTATTTCACCTTCCCTCATACTCCACCTCAGGAAATGAACTGAGAAGACCAGAAAGAGAATCCCAGTTCTCAGCCAGAGAACTAGTTCCCTGATGGTAACCATGGTAACCCTCTCAGCCCCAGGGCCTTCATCTGCGAAATGGGGGTGACCACGAGAGCCCCGTGAGACTGTCACCAGGTTTGAATGAAATGAGGACAAGGAAGCCGGCGGAACATCTAGACTGCAGCAGGCTGGAGGGGGCTTCTGTCTCCTCCCTGCCACTCCCTTCGGAATAATCTCATTTAGCCCTCAATGGGTAATAACCCATCTCCTTCACCTGATATCACAATAGAGGATCACACTTAGGAATGTGTTCAACACAACCACTCTGTAAGATTCTCCACAGCAGGTTATCCGATGTTAACATGATTCTCAAGAGTTGTGCCATTTATGTGTCTGTGTGTGTGCACGCGTGTGCATGTGTGTGTGCGCATGTGCGTGTGTGCGCGCGTGTGCGTGTGGTCCCGGGGTGCAAACTCAGGGCACCCTCCTGCCAGAGACTCCTGCAGTAAGTCTCCAGTTTCCACCTGGCCAGGGTGCGACCCAGGCCTGAGGAAAACAATACCCTAAGAGACAGAGCTAGGAGAGAGAGGGCAGGACCAGGACGACCAACGCCGATGCAACCGACAAAGGCCCTGGCCAGTCCCCGGCTCTGACTTTTATCGGCAATCAGTTGGGGTAAAGCCGAGCTACGTGCAGTTTCTATGGAAATTAATGTAAACAAGGCTCGTAAAGGACAAGACAAAGCATCCTCAAATCAGGAACAGAGTAGACAAAATATAGGGCTGTAATCAGAAGTCAGAAGGTTTCAGTCGTGGGAACAGAATCCGGGTGTGAGTTACTCTGACCTCTGCACGTGGGCTTCGGCCAGCCTCGCTTCTGTAAACCGGCCACTGTGGGGCTGACTTGCCACAGCCCGCCGTGGGCAGGGTCGGTGTTACGGTCCTCTGCATCCTCCCGTTCTGACCTCCCAACTAGCTAGGGTTTCAGCCACATGTCGTTGCTCCCAGCTTTATTTCCAAGAGTTTGAGAGTGAAAGCGTCCATCTTAAGTTTATTATTTTTTAAGTTTATTATTACTATTATTATTATCATTTTTTTTTTTTTTTTGGTGCCGGGGATCGAACTCGGGTCCTTGCGCTTGCGCAGCAGGCGGCAAAACCACTGAGCTAACCCCCCGGCCCGAAAGCATCCACCTTATTTTCCTTCTTGTGTCAGCATTATCTAGAGGATCCCAGGCCCTCACATGTTTACTGGGCATGGGCAGAATGGATGAATGGGGACAAGGGGCGGGTGCCCGCCCACAGTGGGAAGCTCTTAGGAAGGGCGGCGTCCCCAGCGCCGGGCACCGTGAAGCTGCTCAGAGAACCCTGCGTGGCGGGAAGGCCTTGCAGGTGGGATCTGGTCTCTGCTTTGCTAGGAGAATAACATTATCCATTCCTCCCTGGAATATTGTGCCTCTTTCTGTTCTGGCCCAGCGCACGACTTGATGAAAGCATGGCCGTCGCAGTCTGACAAATGTTCTGAACTATAGGTAATGTTACAGTTGTACCCTGGCCCTTCTGGTTAAATAAACAGAGACCCACTCGAGCAAGCCTGCTCAAGTTAGGAAGCGTTTGCTGTGAGAACTCACATGGAGGATGAGAAGAGTCTGGGTATCTGGGAAGAGGAGATCCAAAATAAGGTGGGGCCCTGTGGTC
Source organism: Heterocephalus glaber (assembly GCF_000247695.1). The sequence continues at coordinate 20,574,068 of NW_004624763.1, read as the reverse complement.
TGTAGTGAAAGGCGGCTCTGGAACCCACACGGTCCAAGCATCTCAGCATCTCGGCAGAGCTTTGAGGAAACACAGTGATCTTGATGCAGTCACACGTTGTATGTCTGATTCTTTGTCCCATTGTCAGCCAGCTTCCTCTGTTAATTGTTTTTGATCTCCCACAACTGCAGGTTGCGGGGTAGCTCTTTCAGTGTCTTCCAGTGAGGGAAAGAGTGTGGTGATAGCTTCAGGTAATCTCGTGGGTGCCGTATTATCAATCATTTGCGTTGATAGTCAAATGGTTGATAATTGGTATGGAATAAAGTCAGCCAACTGGAGCAGGGAAGGAACTGATTAGAATAGGACGTTGGCCAATTAGCATGGGCACTGACTGTCCAAACCTGGCTGGGCCACACCACAGCTCTCCTGCCGAACATCAGGCTGTGCAGGTCTACTCCTTCAGAGACCGCTGTGGGCACAGCAAAAAGACCCACATGGGCAGAAGTTTGGATGTTTTTGCTCAACAACACAACCTTAGGCTTCAGTGTGGCGTGTTGCAGGTGGTAGGTCCCCATTAAATGTTTAACAGGATCTATCTCGAAAAATTTACTCAAATATTTGTTAACAATTAACTCCAAAAAATCACGCCCTAAACCACACTTAATGTTATCTTTTTCTTATGAATGAACACTCAGCCTCTATATCTGTTCCTCTTGCCCTATGCTCATCACTGACGTTCACACAGACCATTTCAACAACCTTCTACTTCATCCTCTTTCCTCCAGAATTTGTCTTTCTCGTAAGTTTCTGTATGTTACTTCCAAAAATTTTCTTTATTCCAATGTTTAGGTGTTTCCATTGCTTTTTGCTTTTCCTGTTTGCAGATAAGTTCATGAATAGAAAAAATATAAAGACATACATAAAAGTGGTAAAATAAATACAAACTAGTGGTCACTCTGGTGGTAATAGGAGTTAGAGAGAGGTTCAACCTGGTAGTCTAATTCTTTGTCTTTGATTTTTAAATTAAAACATTAAAAATTATGTTTATAAAACAAAATAATTGATATTATATTATCAGTTGTAATATCAGTAAAGTAACTTTTCTAGCAGTAAATTTGTTTCCAACCATAAAAATATTTCTTACTTTTATATAGTTGATTTCTGCTAAAACAAGTGTATAACTGAATACAGATGAAGCTATTGTTTTTATTTATTTTCTTTTTTTTTTAACCTTTATTAGTATATGGCTGCAGTACATAATGATTACATTTATTGTAGGGGATTAGTACATGTACAAAACATATTTCAATTCCTACCCTCCCTCACCCTTTTTTTCTTTCCAGCATTAGATTCATTTATCTATAAGAACTTACGAAGTTAATTAATGAAAGACAATTGTGCTAAGTCAAGGTTCACTTTCAGTTACATTGCCCATATTGAATTACAATATATTTTTTCTTTGTCTCATTTCTTATTATCTTTTATTTTGTACCATGTATGTATACTGAGTTTTTCATATAAGAGAATCATGTGATATTTAAACTTGCATATTTAAGTTTTTTCACTCAACATTATGGCTTCAAGGTGCAACAATTTTCCTACAAATGACTCCAGTTTATCCTTCTTTATGGCAAAAGAGTACTCCATTGTATATAAGCACTACATTTAAAAATTCATTCCTCTGTTGATGGACATACAGGCTGTCTCCGACATTTAGATATTATGACTTATGCTACTATGCGTGGGTATGCATATGTCACTGTGGTATGCTGTCTTTAGCTCTTTTGGGAAGATACCTAGAAGGGGAATAGCTGGGTCAAATGGAATTTCTACTTTTAGGGTTTTGAGGAATCTACATACTGATTTCCATAGTGGTTCTACCAGCTTACACTTCCACTGACAATGGAGTATGGTTCCTCTCTGTCCCCAGCATTTGCTGTTGGTTGATTTCTTGATGGTAGCCATTCTTTCTGGAGTGAGATGGAATCTCAGTGTTGTTCTAATTTGCATTTCTCAAATGGCCAGCAAGCTTCAACATGTTTTCATGAATTTATTGGCCATTTTTATTTCTTCATCTGAGAAATGTCTATTCATTTCAGATAGCCATTTTTGGATTGGATCTTTAAATTAAGCTTCTGTTTTTAAATAAGAAATGACAGAGTGCAGAACTGTGGTCTTGAGAGAAGAAAACTCAGGAGGTGACTTCATGGGCACTCTGGGGAAACTTTTTTGGGACAACCTAGGGAGATGCAAACCAAGCATAGTTGTCATCCCACTGAGCTAATCTGTCAGAGGAAGTGTGTGGGGTTATTGGTAAAGCTGGAATTTGTGGATGACAATACCTGAGAAGACAGAGCTGTTCAAAGGGGTAGATTCAGACTCAGAGATCAGTAATTATCTCAATTCCTTGGCCAAAGACCTTGACTCCAGAGATCAACTACTTTGAGCTTGTGAGCTGAAAAGTAATTCTGGGAGATGCTGGAATTCCAATCCAGTCAGTGAAGACAATAAAGCGAGCATTTCAGATATTATTTTTAATTCTAGAAATACCATGCCTTTGGAATGAAGGCTGTGTTATAAGATTAAGTACAAAATTGAAATAGACTGGTCCTAACATAGAATGAAACAAGCATGTCATGATCACAGAATTCACCAATCACTTAATTTAAATACAAAGAGAAGCACACTTAGGTACAATGTAGACAAAGCACTGCAAACCAAAGATGAAGAGAAAAATCTTAAAAGCAACAATATATTTTTAAATTAAAAAAGGAAACGAGGTTATAAATAAAAGATGACTTCTTTTCAGAAATAATGGATTCTGGCAGACAATGGAATGCCATCTTTAAAGTTCTGCAACAGGGAAAGTCTCAAAGTTCCTTGTCCATTAAAAATATATCTCTGGGGCTGGGAATTTAGCTCAGTGGTTCCGCCGCCTGCCTCTCAAGTGCAAGGTCCCGAGTTTGATCCCTGGTACCAAAAAATAAATAAAATAAAATTTGAAATATATATATATATTTCAAAGGTTGGATACCATAAAGATATTTCCAGAGCAACAACCTAGAGAATTTGTAGACAGCAGATGTGTTTTATAAGAAACACAAAGGGACATTCTCCTGCTGAAAGGAAATATCATCAAATGGAAACTTAGATCCACAAGGATGAATGAAAAACCCAGAAAAATGAACATTACTAGAAACAGAACATCTTTTCTTAATTTCTTTGAAATACTGAGTATTTAATATTATTTTTATCTTTTTTTTTGTACCAGGGATCAAACTCAGGACCCTGTGCTTATGAGGCAGGTGGCAGCACCACTGAGCTAAATCCCAGGCCCATTTAATATTATTTTAAAATAATGCATTGTATTATGGGATTTTATTACTTATGTAGGCAAACTAAATAACTACCTAATTTTGAATAAACATAATTTTGCTATTGTAATCTCATATTTTATATAAAATAGTAAAATATCAACTGTAAATTGGCAGTAATAGGTTGAGGATATATTTTATAATCGAGACTCACCAATAAAAATCAATGCAAAGCAAATAGAATAATAAAATGGAATATCAAAAAATGTATTAATCCAAAAGACAGGAAAAGAAGACTAGAAAAGCAAAAGTAAACAGGAAACCTTGGAGATGAATAGGAAGATGTTAGATTTAAAACCACCTATGTAATAATGACACTAAATGTAAATGAATTAAATATTCCAGTTAAAAGGGCAGAAGCTATTTTTGTTAAAAAACAAAAGCCAACCATATACTACCTGATGGGACAAAACACAATGACGTTGGACAAAATCCGTAAAAAAGATGTAGCAAGAACACTTTCATGTCCATGCTCGGCCAGAAATGAAAACCCAAAAAGCCAGAATGAGGAAGGTGTCCCTGAAGGTGGGGAGGTGGTGGCCACCAGGGGTAGGAAGCACGCGCGGGCTGAGCCTGTGGTACTCTTCTCAGGCCACTGCCCACCTGGAGCTGCTTGCTTCATTCTGGGCAGGGTGGGCAGGATGATGAGGCTGCTAGTAGGAGACAAGTGGTTGAAGGAGTCAGAAGTGCCCGGGAAAGGACGAATAAACAGAGGGACCTGTGGTAGTAATCACAGCCATCTCCGCAGCAAGGGGTGATGCTGATTCTCCTTGCACCGTGGCCTTAAGCCCCTTCCTATGTCACCCCATTCCACACTCTCTGCACCCTGTGGGTCAGGCACTGTCCTTGTCCCTCCGTCCCCACTGAGGGAACAGACTCAGAATGAAGGGCGAGGGCATATATTTCCACCAGCATGCTATCCTGCTCTCTAGGAGCTGGGGGCCGTAAGATGCTACTTGACAATATTTGAAGGCCCACCCTGTGGAAGCATGTATTCTGCCCTTGGCTGTGTGTTTTGAGAAGGTAGAGGTACTCCCAGAAGTATAAACACGAGGAGGGAAATTGAGGGTAAGCTTGTGATCCATTGCACTGAAATTCTCTAGCCACTTGCTGAGTAGAGGCTTGAGGGCCACCCCAGGTCCCTGGGTGCGGTGAGGTTGTCCTAGGAAACCCCAAGGACTCCTTTAGGAGTCTACAATTGCATTAGGCGCATCCTTGTCCTGCAGCAGGACCCTCTGGCTCTGGCTCTCCTGGAAGAGTGAGGACATCCCTGACCCTGTGGGCTCTGCACTGAGCTGGGCCTCTGCAGGAGCAGAGCTGCAGGCTGTGGACCTTTTGTTCAAAGACTCCACAATTCAGCAGGGTGAAGGACTGGCCTGCATTCTGAGGAGCATTTTAAGTAGGATCAAGTGCACAGGGATTGGCCCTTATCACCTCCTTCAAAAGTGGAACTCACATCAAGTCTAAACCAGAAGGAGCTTCCCAGCAAAATTCTCCAGCCGGCATGGAGGAGGCGCACTCCTCGAATCCCAGGAATCAGGAGGACAGGACGGCCTCAAATGCCAGGCCAGCCTGGCCCACAAAGCGAGTTCAAGGCCAGTCAGAACTAGAGAGCGAGACTGACTCAGAAACGAAGAATAACAACAACAACAACAACACTCTTCAGTGGTTCAGAAATAGCCCAGGATGAGCACCTTTTATGTGCTTACTGCTGTTTTAGACACTGCACGGTAGACTAACCACCTTTCCCCCTCAAAATCTTGGCTTCTAGTTCTCTGCTTGGAATGGTTCCCTCCCACTCCCCCTGCCTGAGAGCTCTGCCTCTGTCCAGGCCAGGTTGAAGCCCTTGTGTGTTCCAGGGCATCCTGGGCTCCAGGCTGGGAAGCAGCAGGAAGGCGGGGTCTGTTTTGTTTGCTTTGTTCCCTGCTGGGCCTAGGATAGGGCCTACTTGGGCTAAGAGGTGTTAAGTATGGCTCAAGGGAGAAAACAGCCTGGTCTCTGCCTGCCTCAGTACGCGGTTTGGGGATGGGAGAGGTTAGTGCATCTCAGCCCTGGCCTCAGGGTGGAGGGGCTGGCAGAGAGCCCAGCGCAGGGGGAGCCGCTCAGCCTTCCCTGGAGCTCACAGGGCTGTTTGCTCAGCCCGCAGATGCCAGCGGACTGGAGAGGTAGCGGGACAGCACCGCAGCCTCGGTGAGCAGCACCCGAGCCCAGGAACGTGAGGCTTCGGCCTTGGTGGAGGATGTGACGTCAGTCTAGTCAGAAACTGGGCTGCGTGAGCTGCAGACGACCAATGGATCGTTCTGAGAAGGCTGAAGGCAGAGCGCACCCTGCGAGAGGACTGTCCCTCAGGCAGGGTGAGCTCCCTAGAGCCGGGGTGCGGGAAACTACCCAGGCTGGGGCCGAGCTGGAGGGGGACCCCAGCCCTCAGTGGGATGGGTGACAAGGATGCCAGGCCAGGAGTTCCCGGGCGGAGCTGTCTGCAGGGCTGCGGGACTCAGGGACCCACTCGGGAGTCGGGATGGAAAATGAGCCCAACCTGCCAAGTAGGCGTGGTCAGGGGACACCAGGCAGCCGGCGCCAAGGCAACAGGGTCGGCACGGCCAGGGCCTGACGGGGTAGCGACTGCCTTGTTCTGAAGTGTCGGAAGCTCTCCCAGGGGACAAGGGCCAAACCTCAGGCCACCGGGGACCGACAAGCGCGCGGCACCATCACCTCCTTAGCAGTGAGGCCCACGGCCCAGCGAGACGTGAGGTGGCTAGGAGGGAGACCCCGTGCATGACGAGGGCAGGAGCACAGGCCCGAGACCCAGCTCCACCTGGGTCCTGTGCCCGCCTGCCCGTGGGGCTGAGGCTGCACATCTGTGTCGTGTCGGCCTGGGACTCCTGACCCCACGGCTGCCGCCCGCCCAGTGCTCACGCGCAGGACTGGACTGAGATCCCACCCCCACCACCCCGCCACCCCACCCCCCGTGTCGCCTGGCTTCCGCCTGCCTGACGGGAGCCCCGCTGGGAGACACTTGGAGGAGACAGCTGTTTCCAGGATGGGGCGGGCTGGTCTTAGATCTCCATCACTAAGGAATCCGGCATCAGACCACTCCAGGAGATGCTGGAGGCTGGGACCCCGCCGAGGAGCAGCCTAGAAGGCCTCGGGCCCCTCCTCTCTCCGCTGTCCCACAGGAGCCGGCTGGGACAGGAACACGGCACCCAGCCACGTCTGCACCCAGAGAACTCCGCACCCGGTGACTCTAAGCGGACAGGCAGGCAGGGCTGCTCCAAATCCCCGCTCACGCTCTTCCAGGGCTGCAGGGGCTGTGGTGCCCTGATGTCTTGGAGAGGGATTTGGGGAAGGATGTCGCATCTGAGTCATGAGGGTGCCGAAGGCACATGCGTGAAGATAAGATGTCAGAGAAAGCACCTCGGACACTGTGTATAAAGAAAATGATTTATTTAAAGTGTTAAATACCATCACCAGAATGAATTTGATTTACATTAGTTGGTGTTTGTTACGGGACTCATCTGCCCTTTTTCCAACTGGAATTTCCTTACGTTAAAACACACTATGTACAGGGCAGCAGTGGTCACTGGCTTACTGCTATTTACGCAACTAAACCACGAGTCGAGTCGAGGTGCAGACATGTGAAAATAAACAAAACACATCGACTTTTAAATAAATACTGCATAATGACAAGTATGTACAAATATCCCACACAGGCAAGTCCTTCTTATTAAAATTAGAAACAATTTGTATAGGAACACGCACAGAAGATCGTGTGACTGCCTCTTGGATCAGGAAAATGGCAAACATTTATTCTAAGGGGTGGCATAGACACTCTAGGTCTATGAAATCAACTGTTGCTGGTACACAGGAGTCTAAATGATTTCAATAAAGTTTTATGTGTTCTTTGAACAACCTTGCCTGGGCCATCACACAGCTAGAATGTCAAGACCAGCCTCAGTATAGTTCATATCGCACCATGTAGAGAGAAGGCATGTACAGGGATACTCGGTTTAACTTCTGCAGCATATCAAGCATGATACTTTTTAATGCTCAGCACTGAATTTAAAAAAAAGTGATTTTTATGGATGGCTTTCGTTTAAACAAATGGGATAAATGTGGATTTCAAAAATTATTACAAGACATTGAAACCTATCCATAAGAATGCTACTAAGGCGTACATAAACCCCAGGAAGTACAGGTGGTTGATGATGTCACCCAGTGACTTCTCCTCTCAGAGGGAATGAGAAGTCTGACCCAGCAGCTCTGCCGGATGGTAAGAGCTGTCAGGAAAACCAAAGGCAGAGGTTTCGACTTCAGGGATTTGCCTGGAGACTTTTGGTGATGGCATCAAAGGACTATTCATAGACATAGTGACTTTCTCTGAGTCATCTAAAAACTGGAGCTTTAAAATTGTGGCAAATTTATGTCTACTATATTTCTTTAGAAATATAATTTGTGAAAAATTGAATTTTACTACAAAAAAATGAATAAATTTCCCTGTGTTTTAGGGCTCCAACTTTTAGCTGTGTGTCTATTCACACAGTATATGGAAACTGGCGAAAGAAACTGTCTTAACAAATTAAAAAACAAAATCTAAGCCCTCCAAGAAACAATACTTTAACCCTTACATGAATAATGCTGGTGCTAAAACAAATTTATTAGAAGTTAATGGCCACATGACTTCGGGGTTTCCTTTAAAGTGAATTTTGAAGGTGAAAAAAAATGACCATGTACTGTACAATGAATTGCAAAAGTTCAAATATCTCCTTTGTCAAATCCATGCTGATCTATTTCACTGTAATCCCGAGCCATGTCCCAAAACCCTTTCCAACATGCTTGAAATAAAGAGAGCTCTTAAACAGATTTTTTTTTCCCTTGAGAAATTCATAAATTCAGAAGCATCTACAGGTCTGAATCAAACATAGGGCAGAAGAGAGAATGAATCAAAAACCTGTCATTTTTTAGTATAAGGTTTACTGTGGTAGGGAAAAAGAAAATAAAAGACTATGAGAAAAAAGAAAAATGAGACAGGAAAGGAAGGAAGATGTGAAAAATCTGTACATACTGAACTTCATAAGATTTGCATATTTAACATGGAAATAAATTGAATATATTATATTTGTCACATAAAGAGAATTTTAAGTATCTTCTAGAAAGTATCTTCATTTGTAATGTCTGCCAAAATACAGACTGATAAAGAATAAACATGGTATGTCTGTGTATCACCCTGTTGCATTCTCTCCCAGTTTTAAAACCATGCACTAGTGAAATTTATTTTTAAAAATAATATAAATTGTTGAAAATGGCTGATTTTATTCTTTTTTTGCAAGTTGCAGCCCCAAGAAAATAATTTAAGTATTCAGCTAATCTGTGTCCATGCAAAAAAAGTGTCTGTAGTTTCATTCAGTACAGTGTAGCCACGGAATTTGGTTTTCAGAGCCCGGCACATCTTGGCATTAGTATGTGAGCTGCCAGCCGGTCTCGCTGCCCACAGAGTCCCCAGCCGGGGATGGGAGACACGGCTCCCGGCCACTTCTTTGGTCTCCTGCTTTTCACCTGGTGCTTCCTAGGACCTCGCTCCGGGACCTGTGACATGGCTTCATTGCTGGAAAGCTCCATTTCTGTGGAATACCAGGGCTTCGGGTCAGATAAATGAAGAAAAACGAACGATAAAAATATAAAGGTGCCATTGAAAAGGGCTTTTGTCGCATGAAAGTGACGATTCTTTGAGATTAATCCATGGACCCGAATTCTGCCACTGAACGCCAGGCCTGACAGTCCTTCGCTCCGCTTGCCACCTGAGGACCTTCGCTAGGGCACAATGTGCGCAACTTCCTCTGAGGACACAGGGTCGCTTCGCACCCCTAGAAACGGGCTCAGAAGACACGACAGTAAGCATGCAGTGTTACCAGGGTTTGCGACCTGTGGATTTTTTGTAACGCTGGTTGCCGAGACACAGTTTCACAGCTGCTATGAACGTGAGTAAGAAGGTCCTGTGGAACTTTCCAGAGACGACTGGGAAGCTCTTCTCGTCAGGGGGGCCAAGGTGGGGTCTACTAGGGAGGAAGGGGGGAACAGTTTGAACCACCCTATCACCATGTTGGACAGTTCCAGTTCATCTAGAAGGATCTGGGCCACTCCCATAAAGGACTTGTGATCCATGCGGCCATAGTCGCCCCAGACAATGATCTGTTGGCAAAACATAAAGTAATGTCAGAATAGTCACGTGTCCAACAAAAACCAGTAGCATAAATTAAAAGGCTAAAATACTTTCAGTTAATGTGCTGACATCAAGGCTCCAGTTAAAACAGGTGCAGTGGCGCATGCCTGTAATACCAGACTACTAGGGAGGCTGAGGCAGGGGAATTGAGAGTTTGAGTCTAGTCTGGGCAACTCAACAAGACTTTGTCTCAAAATAAAATTTAGAAAGGGCTGGGGATCTAGCTGAGCGGTACAATGCTTGCCTACATGCACCAGACCTTGGGTTCAACAACAGCAACAACAAGAAGGAGGAGGGGAGAAGGAGAAGGAGAAGGAGAAGGAGGAAGTTAAACAGTTGCGCGCAGTGGGGCGGCTGTCTTCAACACCTGGCTCCCAAGTTACACAGGAAGGCCCACTGAGCGTGGGGTCAGAAGCTGTCTGGGGAGTCCGGAGCTGGTCCTGACGGGAGTTCGGGGGCCTACGATTCTCTTTAGAGGGAACAACATGCAGTGTCACGGCACTGCCACCGTGGTGGGTTTTCAGAGAGCTTCAGCTGCGAGGGCGGTGGACACAAGGCCTAAGTCCAGGAAGAGGCTGACTTGCATAGGGTGGGGTCGAGCGCGTACCTGCAACACCTTCCCCTGCGGACTCTCCTCGAAGGACAGCAGCTGCTGGTACAGGGGCTCCAGCGTCTTCCTTGCCACTTTTGTCTTCTTTTTGGCTACGCAGACCCCGTTGTCTAAGAGATACACCTTTACGTAGGGTGCTGGGGAGAGAGCGGAGAGAGGACAGGCATGCGTGAGGCCCCGGAGCACCTGGCTCTCGGGGACCTTGGTAGGCAGCGGGTCGGGTCAGTGTCAGGGCAGAAAGCCGCATGGTCACGCCCTGGGCCTCCCGGCTGGGCTGTTACAGGGCCACACTGAGAGGGAGGGGGCCGGGGGTGGGACACACCTCTGCTGCCAGCTGGCTCCTGGATCCCCGCACGAGATTAGGCAAAATTCTCCAGGAGGCGCCAGGAGTGGCACGGCAGGCCCTGCTGTCCCCGCACCTGGCTCAGAAGCTTGTTATTTTATTCGTGCCTGCAGATCGCTCTCACTCCCAGCGTTTACTCACTGGTGGGTGTGGGGACTACACGGGTGGGTTGGATGCTATGTGTTCAGATGTGCAGGGAGGAGGCAGCTAGCTATGAATCCTATGGCTCAAAACCAATCTGACAGATGTTTGGTAAAAATCACGTGTGCGTGCACGCTCTAAGTCACGGCATTCCCTGGTGCAGAGAGGGCCGGCCGGCTCCAAGCCCTCCACGGACACACTGCCAGCCCGTGGCATGGCTGCTCAGTGAGCCGTCTGCACTGGACTTTACATTTCTGCAAGGATACAGAGGGTGAGAGATTGGGAATCAGGAGTCAGTGGAGGTGCTGAGGCTACAGGCCAATCTGGAAGTTCTCAGAGTGGCTTTACACATCACATCCAGTGGTTTCTGCAGTCGCTGTGCCACGCCCGGTGACATTTCAGTGTAAAATGTGTGGCACGAGGCCTAACAGTGCCTCTCTTTCCTCACACACGGAGGAGGCACAGTCCTGCCATCGGACACACAGCAGGTGTGGGCTGATGCCGCTGGGGCCGCCACCGATTCTATTCCAACTCCAGAGCCTCGGTGCCTCAGGAGAATCCCGACAAGCTGGAGCACACCAAACACCCGCTAACAGGAAGCAAGAGGTTCTCGGTACATGTGGGGACAAAATGAACCATGTGATTCCTAGGCAGTCTCTGCATTTGGCAGTGGTCCCTCCTACCCGGTATTTAACACATCATCTATCCCATGGGGGACACTGAACAGTCAGTCACAGGACAAACACACAAACTGCAATGCCCCAAACTAGTCAGGTAACCGACTTGTCTCCTGGCATCCTTGATTTGATTAAGAACCACGGTTCCAGCAAAACAAAGTCTCCAAAGTGAAACTGGGCCTGTGGACAAGAACAAAACCCCTGCGCTTACCTGGCAGTGTCTTGGAGCCTGGTTTCACAACAAGGCCGCGGGCCCGGATGATCTCCACCTCCAACTGTCCCTTCTTGTCCATCATTCCCACCTGGATGTCACCTGGTGGCGGCGGGAGAAACAAGCATCCTTACTGCAGTGCAGGGAGCAGCGAGGCGCCAGAGGCCTGGGCTTCCCACCACTCCCGAGTATTTACGAGATTTAAATACATTTAAAGTGTTATCGGTGTCTTCCTCTAAAAGCCATTGGAAATTACAGTAGGAAAATGATATTTTTATTGTTAAGATCTAAGATACTTTATCCCTGCTGATGACACTGTTTATTGGACTCTGAAATTCAGAGAAGGTAATTTTCAAGAATCTAGAAGCATGTGGGATGAACTCACCCATCGCAGGAGTGGCCAGTGTCTGGCGTCCCACCAGCTGCGCGGGACCAAGGCCACCCAGGAAGTCGCTGAACTGGCTGTCGGAGGCCAGGCGGACGCTGGGGAAGATCAGACTGCAGACAGAGCGACACAGGTGGCTCTCAGTCCCCAGGTGTCTGCACACTGCGGGTCGGCTGGTCCCAGGCCTGCCTCTCACCTCTGTTGGACGCCACCCCATGTGCTGCCCAGGTCCCTGAGGCCGTCACCGCACTGCGGGCCTCTGCTCGCAAGTGTCCCTCTCCCGGCCTGCAGGCAGGGCTGCCGCATCGGTCACGAGTGCTCAGTGTGAAGCACTCTCACCAGGGCAGGGTCTCCCTCTCTGGCCCTCCCAGCTACGCAGCCACACAGACCCTGGGTCCTCGCCTTCTTCCGGACCTCCTTCACGGTCAAAGGCTGCATGCACAGCTGAGCAAGCCCCTCCTGGACCCTACACACGAGCCACATCCCCAGCCCTTTTAAATCTGAAAACAGGCTCTGGCTGAAATCTCTAAGTTGCCCAGGCTGGGCTAGGACTCGCCCTCCTCCTGCATCAGCCTGCCGGAATGCTTGGATGACAGGTGTGCCACACGCAGGGCTCTCTCTTCTGTTCTCCATCGGAATCCCTGCTTGCCCGGGTGATCTTGCCCCGCTCATGTTTTCAGCGTGATCCGCAGGGCGATGCCCGCAGTGCTACCTCCCGCTCAGATCTACCGTGTCGCGACTGCTTGGTCTACACAGCTGCGTGAGTGTTTCACATCATTTGAATCTCCTTCAAAACTCGCCCCCAAACCCTTACACTGAAAAAACAAACTCTGGTCCTCCAAAGGATCCAATCCCAATAAATGGCCACTTCCCTCTCCCACCTGCCCGGCCGTGGGCCATCTCCCCCTCTGTTGCGGGCTGAGTCAAGTCCACTGTAAATCCACGCGTGTCAGGGTGCAGAGAAAAGGCCACGCGAGGACACGGGCGGCCACTGTGAGCCAGAGAGGAGGCCCTGGGGGCCGGCCTGTGAGCCCGGGTCTCGCTGTGGGCCCTGGCCCGGGGCACCGTGGTGTCTCAGCCCGCTTGTCCCCACCCGCACCCACTCGGTGGCTCTTCCTGTTCTGTGTCACGGAAGACCCGGTGCCTGAATCCGCCAGCGCCTCTATGCCGCACAAACTGCCCCCTCGCCCAGTCCCGAACACGGTGGCCTGGCCTGCGAAGCACGAGGTCAGGCCCACTCCCTAGCAGAGGCCAGGCTTCTTGCCGGCTCCGGCCCTGAGCTGGGAGCCTGGGGTCGCCCCGCAGTGCTCATCGTCCTGCCCCTCCCGCATCACTCCGCCCGCCCAGGACTCTCATCTCTTCCTCCCTCACCTCCTCCTTCACACTCCCTTCACCTCATCTACCACACACTGGGCTACTGCCCCTCAAAGTAACTTCTCCAGCAGACGGCCGGTTCATGAAGGCCCGCTCCTGTCTGCTTTGCCTGCTGTTGTATCTTACCTCCTAGATCCATGCCTGGACTACTTCACGCACTCAGTAAACACTTGTTACACCCAATCAATTAAAATGAAGCCCGGAAAAATCATTTCCCCCAGCTTCTGCAATGCCAAAGACCTGACAACACCTGGGCCTTGGAGTTTCCCAGGCCACAGCCCCACGCCCCAGCTCAGCGGGTGCTGGCTGAGAGGGGACCGTGTGCCAAGGGTTTGTGCGCAGGCGAGACCGGAAGTGCCCGGGGCCAGGCTACAGCTCACACAGCCTTCTGTGGTCTGCAGGGCCTTGCTGTGTTCACCATCTGTGCTCAGTGCACCTTGATTTTTCACTGGATTCTCCATTTCCTTTCAAACTTCCTGGGTGAATAATGCATCTGCTTCTTTCCCCTCCTCTCAATTCCCAAATATTTAGTTAACACAATGTTTTGGCGCATTTACAAAATATCCCATACAGCCCTATTTAGGAATGTGTAGAGGCCACGGACGCCTCTTATCTGCATGTCATCCTGCCAGACCGACAGCACCAAGCAGGAGGTTCCTGCGACCTCCCATCTGCACACCCATCGCACGCCTGTCTTGCGTCTAAGGCTGCCATGCAGAGGCGGAGGAGGCCACAGCCCTGCTCCCTTCTATCACTGTCCTTCATCCCCTCCTTCACATCTCTGTAGTCACCACTACCACCAACTTGGCGGTGATGGGACAGTACGATCTTTACAGATGCTTTTAGAGTGTCTCAAAGGCAGCTGATTCACAGGAAAGCTTCCTACAGGGACACGGAGAAGGGGCTCACCAACTTTTTGGTGCAGTTCCTTTGGGTTGTTTACTTCATATAGTTTATTAATTAAAATTAAAATGTGCTGATAAAGACTTAGTTTCATGCAGTGACAGCTTCATTTTTGCTATATATTGATTTCATTAAAATTATGACTACATGGAACTAAGTATCAGATTATAAATTATGTGAAATATAATTGCTATTATATGAAACTAAATATATATCAGCATTCCAATTTTGAAAATAATAACCCTTAGGCAGATCAAAGTTTTAAAAAGTTAGCACTGTTAGCACAGTGTGGCGTGAGTCCTTATTATTCTGCGCTGTCCCTGTATCAGTTCACAGAAGGGCGATATAATTTAAATGCAGGTGATTCAGCATCCTGCCATGAGAGCGAAACACTCCGCAGGAACCGATTTCCTTTACACGGAGAGCCGGGAGTCGCTCTGCTCGGTGGCCGGCAAGAGCGTTCTCCCACAGGCAGTCAGCCTGCGGCGCTGAGGGCTGGTGGGGGCAGTGCGGGTGTGGACAGAGGCCCGGTCAGGGCGAGGCAGCGCAGTGCCCACTCACTTTCCTTCCGAGCTGTAGCTGTTCATGCTGCCTTCGGTGGACTCGCGGCTGGCCTGCCGGGTCATCCAGTTCCGCATCTCCACGGCCAGCCCAGTCTCCGTGCTCCTCTGCACCGTACTCCGAAGCTTTTTACCTCCTCCTTCTGCAGAGACAGAAACCATGAGGTGTCAGCTCTGTCATCACTACCTGGCAACAAAGGATGCAGCCAATACGTCCAGGGCCTCGGAGGAAAAGATCCGCATCAGTACACACTGTTCCTAGTCAGAAGACAGAGGGAAAGGCATTTTAAACGTCTTGTCGAGTGACATAAAAAATCTTTAAGCAGTACAAAACACCATTGTTTTATGTCCATTTTAAACAGTGTTCAAATCGTTAACATCGGAAAAAAATTCAACCTAAGGAAAATAGAATGAGCTTTGTTTTCATTGTAATATTAAATGCCAGGTTAATTTATGCCTTCCATTTTAATTCAGTTTTAATTGTAATATTTAAAGGCCAGATTAATTTATAGCTACCTTTTTTTCCTGTTTTTGTCATAGTAAAAGAATTAAGACCTTGGTACTATTTACACAGAACAGATGGTGAGAAATACTCAAATTCTAGCCTTAATTTTTACAAGAAAATCTGTTTTTGTCACCTGAGAGATATCAGAAGGCAAAGAAAGCCAGCCACACCAAGAGCCCTGCCTGACAGCAGTTTCACATCTTTGGTGACCTTCAGAGACTCTCCTGGGGGAGTATAAAAACCCACAGTACTGTGGGAAAGACATTTAACTCCTGGTCGCAGGCAGTCGTGTCTTCAGGGTCCTTGGCAGCGTGGTGATGAAGTTCACATTCACAGCCACGAGATGGCCAGGCAGGAGCTGGAGTCAACACACCGATGGTCAGAAGCAGGGCTGGAGCTGGGCATGAAACGCAGCAGCTGGGACTCTGAACAGGGAACAAAGGTGAGCGTGCATCTGAAGGGTAGGGAGCAGGGAGGAGAAGACAGCCCAAATCAGGGCCCGCAGCGCTGGAATGTGAGCGGAGAGCAGCCAGCAGGAGGGTGAGAGCCTGAGACTTGTACCCAGGCCCTTCTTCTCAGGACCAACATCCATCCATCCACAAGGACGGAGTGCGTTTAGCTCTTCTGGATCCAACAGGCAGTCAGTGCCAGTCCTCTGGGAGCCTCTTACACTGCTCACCACTTTCAAACATGGCTTTAAATTTCATCCATTTTCCATTTCAACTGTAATGCACTACAATATGCTTTAGAGAGTGCAAACCAAACATAAACTATGATTAACCTACAACTCAGTTCCACTGACCCAAAGATAATATTTTAGAAAATTAATAGTAAACATGTTGTATTGATATGAACTCTAACAAGACACAACACTTCCCAATATTAGTTAATAAATGTAAAAGGAGGGCTGGGGAATTAGCTCAGTGGTGCCATCGCCTGCCTCGAAAGCGCAAGGTCCTGAATTCAATTTCTGACACCCCGCCAAAAATGAAAAAGGAAGGATAAATTTAAAAATCATCAATTTGCAACCTCCATTGGAATAAATGATTGGCTCATGGCTCCTCAATGGAGGCTAAAACCATTAGATGAAAAGACTGAGAAGAGGTATTAGTTCAAACTGTCAAAGGAGTCAGAGAAAAAAGAAAATGTAATGTGAGCGACCTGGTTATCACCATCATAAGTGCTCACACAGCAGTGCTAATAATGCAGGCAGTTGTGCATGCCTCCTGATACAAGACATACAAAGCTGTTCTAGCCAAAAACTACCTTTTCTAATCATGTTTCTGGGACCAACTTCCAGTGTTCCAAAATACAGGGGATAGAGTAACAAGATAAACAACACACACAGAGGAGGGTTAGACAAACCCAGAACATGGGATACCATTCAAGAGAATGAGACTCGTCTCTTAACATAATAAAATACAAACATAATAAAAACAAAGTGAGGGAATTGCTGTAGACTAAAATATATCAAGGAAATGCAGCCATCAAGTGTCAGTGTAGTTTGACTTTTGCTTGGGAAAACAAAACAAAACAAAATAAGAAGCCCTACAAATAAAACGGTATAAAATCAATTTCAGGACAAGCAGAGAAAATTCGAATATAGAATTCCCTGAAGCCATACAGTAAGTGACAGAACCAGAATTTATGCAGTTGCCACTCTCCAAATTCTCTGCTGTCCATTAACCTGTTGCCAGGATACAAGCACTGTGCAGTCTGTGCAGCTGTGCGTGATGACACCATGGCAGCTCCAGACTGGCCGGGGAGGCCTCAGCAGCCACCTGGTGGGTGGAAAGAGCAAGCTCTGTCCGCGGTCAAACTGCCTGTCTACTACTGACAAGCTGGGTGACACTGACAAGCCACCCTCTCTGTGAGTCAGTTTCTCACATTGTGAAAAGATAATGATTCTAGTGATATGGATCTCATAGGATTTTTGTGAGAATTAAGAAGAATAAACACTTAGAGTGCTTAGAACAGTCTTATACAGAGAGTCTTGTATTAATCATTTTCCCATCACTGGGACAAAATACAACACCCACATCTTAAGGGAGGAGAACTTTAATTTGCTCATGGTTTTGGGTTCAGTCCATAGCCACCTGGCTACAAGGCAGAAATGACATGGGGGAGGGTGTAGTGGAGGAGAGCTGCTCACTTCCTGGCAGCCAGGAAAGAGGGAGAGTGAGGAGGGGTGGGGACAAGAACACACCCTTGCAGGTCACACCCCAGTGACCCGCGCCTGACCAGGCCCCGCCTCCTAACAGCACACACAGCCACCAGCTCATCACTGGACTCACCCACCAGTGAGCACAGCGCCCCTCCATCCACTGACCTTCCAAAGGCCCCGCCTCTGGCACAGGAGGCTTTGTTGGACACTCTAGTCTGTACCATACGGTCATCACTGATGGCACTGCTGCACTGCCAGGCAGGCGTCCAGGCCCCATCACTCACTGGCTGGTGTGTGGCCTTCTCTGAGTCACATGAGCTCCCTGAGACTCTGGCTTCTCCATGAAAAAGGCACGTGACCTCTGACACTGGTAGCTGTAAAATCTGTGAATTGGTATCATTACAGGACAAGACCACGACTTACAGCAGACATCAAGGAGATACACAACTCCCTGTCACCGACGGATCCAAAAAAATCCAGGTAACAACTCTGTATGGTAGCTATTAGTGTACTACTTATAGTAGTCCTTTAAACTTGTCTTTAAATGTTCCATTATCTGCAACATTAAATTAATTAATTAATTTATTTATTTATTTATTTTGGTACCAGGATTGAACTCGGGACCTTGCGCTTGCAAGGCAGGCGCCGGAACCACTGAGCTAAATCCCCAGCCCAATCTGCAACATTTTTAAAGACATTTTATAAAGGAAATTTATTTTTCACACCATAAAATCTTTGTGTCACATTCAAAATAAAAGCAATTTAATCTAAACACAATAATGCATTACGGTGATTTACCTTTAATGTTCCAGATGATTTCTCACATTACTCACACTAAGACCTGTATAAGGTCTGCATAATGTGCGTGAGGCAAGCAGAATTGTGAGATGGGCCTCGTGGCCATGTTACTTTCCAGGACAGAGGGGTTCTGCAGATGTAATCAAGGTAACCAACTGATTAACTGAAGGATGTGGAGGTTATCCGAGTGGGCCTAGTGTAACCACACAGCCCGCAGAAAGTGGAGTGCACTGTCTGGCTGTCCCCCAAAGAGGGAATGAATCAGAGACTTAAAGGAAAAGAAGGATTCAGGGTACTTCTGCTGGCTGGAGGATGGAGAGGACGGAGGGGATGGAGGAGAGGAACTGGCAGCAGCCACCAGCTGCTCAGTGTGGTGCCTGGCTGGCAGGAGGCAAGAAACAGGGACCCGAGGCCTCAATGACAAGGAACCCAATCCTGCTAGCAGCTGTGACGACCCTGAAAGCAGATTTCTCTCCCAAAGCCCCCAGACAAGAGCTGAGCCCAGTCAGCACCTCGATTCAGCAGTGACAGAAATGCCGAGGAGGAAGCCCAGCCACAGGGCACCAGGCCAGGACCACAGGACCATGCCTAGATGGGCATTGCTGAATTTGGGACAAATGCCATCACAACGGGGAGCTGACACGGTAAGTTCAGAGACCTTTTTAGATACAGGTATTTTTAAATGGAGAGACACGTAAAAGTATTCTAGTATGACCACAGGTAGATCAGCCAAAATCATGAGAACTTAGCCATGAGTTTAAGAAGTGCACACATATGCATATACACACGCACGCATACTAAATGTACACATATATGTATGTGTATCATGGTGTGTTGAGACAGTGAAAACAACTGCAGTAGGAAACTAGAACAAAGGCCCAGATTGCGTTTCACGGAGCCCTTAGACCGCTCTCGCTAATTCTAGGTGTCGTAAGCCAAAGTGCACTTGGAGAAGATCCCTGCAGGTACAAACTGAGCGCTTGAATTGCAAAGCATCACGGTGTCCTTGTTCTGCTCCGGTTAGTCTGTGACTCATTCACTTGTGACTCTGTATTCAAAGAAAGCCACTGATTAAAGGAAAGACCAAAGGGTTTTTTCCTGACCGTTTCAGAAAACCACAGCACCCTCTGAGCGACACGACCTCAGAAACCAATGTGGCCTCACTGCCAAGACTTGGAAACTGTTCTACACCGTGCACAGGCCAGACTCCCAGGGGTGGCCACAGCCGTGTGAGAATGAGTCCTCTCAGAGCTCGGCGTGGGATCTGTCCCTGCGGCTCTCACCTCGAGTCTCATCCGCTGTAAACTTACTCTGCATTCGAGATTTTTCTGGGCAACGCGATGGGAAATAGTCTATGGGAACAGGTGGTAGCTAGTTAGAGCCTGAAATCTGTCTTTAATTTTTAATTTAGACCTCAATTAATGTGCTTTAATAACACAATCTGCATTTTATTAAAATTACTATTTTCAGAGAATAATTTAGAGAGGCCACTGCTCACATTTAAAGTATTTTAAAATGCATTAAAATGAGACTTTCTGAAATTGCTAACATAGTTTTGGAGGTGATCTTTGGGGTCTAGCGTACCCAGGCAGTTTATGTGCTCCAGTACAGTAGCAATGAGAAAGTGGAGGTTCTCAGTGGCTAGTTCTGCTTTAGTAGAAGACTTTTTCACCTTTAAATACCAGCCGCACTTTGAGATTAGACCTTAACTGTCTTCCACTTTACTAACTCCTTGAACTGTGATGTAAGAACTGCTCCAGCACTTTTACCAACCTCCACAGTGAGCAGTCTCATCAGCGGATTTTGTACCAGACACGAAAGAGGATGGTTCAGGCTCCCATTTGGTCCTGCAAGACTGCATTCTGTGGGCCACTGGATAAGGAGACTACTGTAAGTGCATATAAAACCTTATGCTTTTATATATATATTTTTCAGGGATTCTTACTACAATAAATAGGATTCATACCTCTGAAAGTCCAAACAAAGTAAAGACAAACATCCATTTCTTTTGTGCTAATCTAGGATCTGCATTAACAATTAAAATGGAAATAATCAAGAGTAACAAGTTGGCTCTGAAAATTGTTTTAGGAGTATAACATAAATCCACTCATTCCAACAGCTTTGTCACAACCAATACAGAAGTTATATAACTAAAGTACAGTGATGGTGAGCTACAAGAGAGCCCACAAGCATGGTGGTCAGTAGGGCTCAGGTGTACCTGGCCAGTGAGATGAAAGCACAACTTGTAACTTCGTGTAACTTCGGAGCAGAAGCCTCAAGTGCCGATGCATGGCTGGCCTCGCCCCTCTTCCTTATGTGGGAGGAGATGCCAGGCACCTTGGTCCCTGCAGGTCCCCGTCCACGGCTCTCGAGGGCATGCACCAGGAGTGAGGGGTGAACTTTGTGGTCGTTGTTTTTCAAATTAAAACCTAATTTAACCTATTCAAACAGACAGACACACAAGAGCCACAACACAGTAACTCTTTCCCTTATAAATAAGAGGGTTTAAATTTGGGGAAAAGCCCAGCGATTACATTCAGAATGAAGGAAGGAAAGAAAAGCTACTGTTTTTCAACACACTCTGGATATAAACCTGGCTGTCTACAGCCTCGGAACAGCACTGCACTGGCTGGCGTCACTGCCACTTTTCATGCGAGGGGACTGCCCAAGGTGCACAGCTGCGATGATGGAGTTGCGCTGTGAACTAAACCCTGAAACGCTGAAGCACATGCTTGTTTCTTGAAACAGCTGGTGTCCCTCTTCATTTAGGATGCTGCACACTAATCCAGAGTAATCAGAGACTGGAGACCTCGGCTCCTGTTCTCTTTGCATGTCCAAGTTGCTTTATGGAGAGTGTTGAGGTTCACATCATCCATGCTCTGTGTTCTCTTAGGAAAAATGGGGAAACATCAATTTTACTGCTAACATCTGACTTCATAAACACCTTTCTGAAGCTCTGGGCTCTCATGTGTGAACTTGCAGATCACAGACAGGCAGTGCGGATCGTACACTATTATCCATATGAAAAGAGGTTCTAAAACTGTTAGATATACAAATCCTTATTTGAAAAATGACTGGAATGAACCACAAAACTATTCTAAAGTTGCAGCAAGAGAAGGACACAGAAATCCTCAGGGCCTTGCCATGCAGGGGGAGAGGCTGTCGGCAGGCCAGGCTAGGACGCTGCCTTCCCACCCGAGCCAGTCTCTGTGGCTGGAGACACATGGGAAATGAACTGGAGGAAAAAATACTTCACAGCCCACCTTACACGGTCCCATCCAACCCCAGGATGACACCTGAGTTTCCAGACCTGCACGCGTAGGAGCCGGCTCTGAGCGTCAGGGAGCCCTTGGAGAGGCCGGCCTCTGTGTCCACCGAGGATAATGCAGAGGGAGAGCCCCACAGGAATATACCCAATTGCACTGCTGTCAGTCTTTGCCATTCCCACCCAGTGGGGCCTGGTAATTCCCATGAATAATGGTTTGCATTTCTTACTCTTTCTAAATGGGAATTTTAATTTTGGTTAGTTACTACTTCGCATTTAAATTGGACATATTCCAGGCAGATAACTTTCCTTATTTTTATAGGTCAGGATAACATGAAAGGCTGTATCTGGGTAAGACAGAAAGAGCTACATGCTGCTAGAAGATCCTCGATTTTAACCTGCAGTAGTAAGTGGATGAGAGAGTAAGGATGCCTTTCCAAGGAGGAGCTACGTCTATGTGCAAAAACAAGAGGGCTCATGAATATCTGGGTGGCCAAATCACAGGAAAAGTTAAAAATGAGAAAGTCATGGTCCTTTGCTGTATTTTCTTCTGTGTGGGGCTGGGCATGGAACCCAGAGCCTCCTACGCAGGGCACATTCTACACTGAGCTACAGCCCCGTCCTGAAAGCCAAGTTCTACCCTTAAATTTGATCTACACATTTCTTTCCTTTTCTGTATGCTTAAGAACACTGAACACAGTGGAAAATAACCGAATAGCAAACCATTACTTTTTAAAAAACTAAGAATAGTGAATCATGCTGAGCTCAATAGTTTTTCTAACCACTGGCAATAATTTTATATCACAAAGTGGCTGTCTGCAGATGATTTTGGCTTATCAGCATTTGAACCCTCTTCTTAAATAAGAAAACATTTCATTCTTCCATTGTTGTAGAAGTTAAAATTGTCAGGTGTCACTCCCCAGTCTGCTTAGCCATTCAGAGATGATCACACAGGCAAAGCCTGCTGCCCAGAATATCAATCTGAAGCTGTGGAGGCAAGCAGCAGAGCCACAGGCTTCTACTCCCGTGAGGGCGGGGCCAGGGTCTAGCTTCCAGGAGGGTCCAGTGGCACCAAGCAGGGTGCAGCAGCAGCGTGGCTGGGTGGTGTGTGAGGGGACTCAGCAGTAGGCCTGGGCATTGTTCCTAGCCACCAGCTCAGGGTCTCCAGCTGTCCTAGGCATTCTTCCTATCCAGTATCCACCAGCAAATTTCTTCTCTGCCTAAATTGCCAGAATTGATTTCTGTAGATTGCACGCACCGGGCATGCTAAAAGATACATACTGTGTACACATTTCGTTTATAATTTATAGTAGAAAACCATGTTCCTTGTTTATATGGCTATACAGCTTCTAGGTCCAGCACAAGAATGCATGACATTTAAGGCCTCACATACCCACAAGAAGAGAAACCACTGTTTAATCAGTGCTGACCCTTTCAGTTCTAACAGCTTCTTTCCATTCCACCAGATGAACAGATAAAACAGTGAGGTGTTTGTTCATTTACTCATTCACTACATATTTGTTAATACTTACAAGTACATGTGATTTGTGTAATTTAGTATGCAAATTGAAATAGTGAATGATGACACGCTAAGGCAGTATGTGCTAAGGGATATGTGAGTGGTATTATGTAAGCAGAGTTTGCTGTCCAATCTGTATCACTGCATTGTTGGTTAAGGTAACTGCTAGACACATGTAACACCTGAGTGCTTGAAATATGGCTAGTACGGCCAAGGAATTAAATCTTTAATTTATTTAAATTTAAAGAGCCACAAGTGGTTACTGTCTAATGTATCAGATAGCACAGATCTATAAGTTCAGAAAAAGATAAATGTTTTTTGAAATGTGATCAAAGGGAAATAGTAAACATAATAACACTATTTCACAATATTTCTCCAAGACAGACATTATAATGTACATTTCACATAAAAAGGAGGAAACTGCAGTTGCAGAAATTATCGTGCTTAGTGCACACTAACTAGGAATGAGTCAGTAAGTCAAATCCAGACCCATGTAACCATCATCTAGGAAAAGTAATGCTTCCTATAAAAAGATCCATAACAGTCTATCGCCACCTGTCCTGACCTCCAGTTTGGCTTTACGAAGATCTGCAAATACTATGATTTACGAAAGTCTAGATCATACATTACATTTTAAAAACAGTGTAAACACAATGGACAGCAGTCAGGCATACTGACTTTCAGCTTGAGAAGAATGGCACAACTCTCAACTGTTATTACTCACAGACACTTTTTGAGCACCTTCCGTGCTAGGTCTGATGTTAGCACTTGAGACATTCAAATGTGTGGAGAGGTTTTTCAGAGGAGCATGGGCAAAGTTCCAAGCTATTTTGAACAAATGGCACTTTTAAGAATGAGGCATATCATTTACTTTACACCACGATTAGAATAAGAAAAGGCCTTTTTATATTCTTCCCACTGGGGGAGTGGCCTCTTTAAGGGTGGGGGAGACCTTAAACATCTGTCTGCTAGTGCATTTCACATTTATAATAATTTGTCATGGCTTTGCCATTACATGCAAAGATTCTCTTCTCAGTTTTCTAGTGATTTTCAAAATTCCTATTACTCCAATGATTTTCTTGTAATATAAATTCCATGCTCGTGGTATGAAAATAGTTACTTTCCTCGTGTCAAGTGAACAGGCTCTCTTCTGCATGATGCCAAGCCATTCTTTAACCAAAGACGGCAGAGCATAAAACCAGGGAAGTCAAATTCATTACATGGCATGGACATCACCAAGCAAGAATCACCAATCTAGGACCACCAGTAACATTCAAACAGCCTCTGAGAAACCAGATCTCCCAAGGATTAGGAAATGTGGTATTTTCCTGCATTATACAGCCATAATCATTTGCTCTCAGGTCTGTGTTTGGGTTACTTCTTCCAGTAAGGATGATGATAGCTTTTGCTTTAAATGGTTCCTTCTTTTTTTTTTTTTTGGTACCAGGGATCGAACTTGGGTCCCTGCGCTTGTGCAACAGGCAGCAAAACCACTGAGCTAAATCCCTGGTCCGTTTCTTCTTTCTTACATTCTAATATTTGATATTATTCAGAGACTCAGTATTGGGGGCAAGAAATTTATATAGTGAAAATAATACCTTTTCCATGGGGTTCACTGATAAAATAAGTAAATACAATTAATAAACTATTAACAGAAAAAGTACTATTATTATTTTTCTTGAAAACAGAGATTTGAAGAACATCTGGCTAGAATATTCTCAAGGATGCAAATGAAGGACTGCAAGTACACAAGAAAGATGCCACAGAGAACTGCACCAGCCTTAACTTGTTTTGCCACAGCAATGGCTTTTCATCCTAACATCAGTGTCACTGAGACTTACAATCTATAGGCAGCTTGTTTAACCTCTGTGAGTAGTTTCCCAAATGTAAAAGAAGGAAAATAATTTCCTTGAAGAACTGTCATGACATTAAAGGAAAATGGGACATAGGATGTATGCAGTATTAGTGAGTCTGTTTTTCAAGATTACAGCATATTACAAGAAAATTCTTGTAACAGTGAAGACAAGGAAGAAATATTATAGAGAACACTGTAGTTAAGATTATAAACTTCAGAGCCAGTGTGGTGGTTAAGCCTAATTGTGTCAGCATGATTGTCTTGGTTGCTGCTGAAAAGAAAAGTGAAGCTCACTTCTGTGTGTGTCTGGGTGGGATGTCAGGGAGACATGACCTTGGGGTCCATGCCTTGTCCCTGGCCCTTCTCCTCTGGCACTGTTCCTCTGCTCTGCTTCCCAGTCACCCTGAACAAAGAAGCTTTGCTCTGCCATGTGCATCCTCCGTTCCTGCCTTGGAGCCAGTGGACCATGGACTGGTTCCCCTGAAACCATGAGCCAAATTAAACCTCTTCTCTACATTGCAGGTATCGGGTATTGTGTCTTAGTGACAAGAAAGCTGGCGAATACAGCCAGATTACAGGCTTAAACCATAACTACACCACATAGCAGCTGTGGAATCTAGAGAAATTGTCTTCAAAGGTATTTAGGAGGCTGTTGATCCATCTAGTGAGAGACTGGTACTTCTGACCTAAATTAATGTTTACAAAGATTAATGAGTCACTTGAGAGAAGGGGACCCTTCTCTACTCCCAAATAGATATATTTCTCACTGCTCTGTCCCTTGTCTAACGCACACTCATCTCAGTTATAACCAGAGTTATTTCTGCGAATGTCTATCGCCATTAGACTGTAAGCTCTAAGTGGATGAGGTGCATATCTTTCTAATTCACAGACTCACAGCTACTGCATATCACATGTCCTCAATAAATAGTGTTGAATAAATGCGTGAAAAGAATATGGTCTCTTTGTAGAGCTCTTAGCACTTTTTGTGTAGAATGGTAGTACTTGAAGATGCTATACAAAAATGAAATAAGGATATGGAATTGGAAGACAGATACATTTGAGATTATTTAGCTGTTATACTATTTCTGAAAAGACTAAAAAAAAACAAACTAGCTTTGAAACTGGACTGGCTTATTGAAGTGATTGGTTAATTTAGTCAAATCACAATGATTAGCACATCACTGGTTTCTTTTTTCTTTTTGTACCAGGGATTGAACTTGGGTCCTTACGCTTGCGCAGCAGGCGGCGAAACCACTGAGCTAAATCCCCAGCCCCATCACTGCTTTCTTTACACAAGCTGCTCTCAACCAGGGTGAAAATCGTATGTTGGGGTGGATTAGCACGGGCTTCAGTTATGACTACAGTAACATTCCTGAGTGCGTTACCCACATGGCCTTCACGTGGCTGTGTGAGGGTCTCAACATGTCCCAGTTTTCTATGTGTGGATATAGGGTTAGTCTGTGTGACAAGCAGAGGTTAAGTTTTTCTTGCTATCTCAGAAAAGCTTTTAGGATAGTATTTTGTAAACCTAACAATTCTAGTTATAACTTAAAGAAGAATGATGATAGCTTGTATAAAGCAAATTCAAGACTGAAGAACTGGTGTAAAAATTAAACAATGAGAACCGAGTCCAAGTGAACATACACTGCCTTAAATCCATGTGTCTGTCTCAGGTAAACCTGAGCTGGAGGTCTAGCTTGATCACTGACTACGCTAGTGACCATGGCTATTTCCAGATAATAAAAGTCTAGGACAGCCCGGGAGGTGAGCACACAGTTTGTACTGATGACTGCTTGGGTTCAAATTCTGACTCTACCACCTGGGGAAATTTCTCAGCTCTCCTTGCCTGTTTCCTGATCTGTGAAATAGGGATAATAAAAACACTGCTTTACAAGGTTGCTATGAGCCTAAGAGAGTAAATACATGCCACGTTCTTACAACAGTACCTGGGTAATAGCAGGTGCTTATTTTAGCTACAGTTAAGGCCCTTAGTTTACCCAATTTGATTTTTTCATTTTGACTATTTATACATTTCCTAGAATTCTAAATAATTACTGAAAACAAGAAGTGAAAATATAAATATCAGAAAACTAAAACACATAAAAATTAAAAAATCATGTTTATACAAGGATGTACTCTACTGTCATATCTGTACTGTCTTATACCAAGTTAATATTGCAACAGTAAGCTAGAGGATCTTGAATATGCCCAATGAGTTAGTGTGAAGGCCTTTGTGTACACATACTATTAATCCTCCACCCTAGGACTGACTTCCAATGAGACACCGGGTGTGCACAGTAACAGAGCTAGTGTCGGGCTGTACGGACTGCACTCCACACAGGTCTAAAGATCAACAGTCTCCCACTGACGTCAGTTGACGAAAGAGGATTTCAAAGCTGGGATGCCATTAGTTTTGTTAATTCTTACTTTGATCTACAAATTGTATTTTCAGTGCTAGTTATTAAATTTTCTGGGAAGATTCTTCACACAGAAAACACACAGTCCATCACTCAAAACTTTCTGAAGCCTCCAAGCCACCTCCTGCAAAGCGGAACACAGCGGACACCCCACACCCACACCCCAGGCTCAGTCACAGCCCAGCTGGGCCCACAGCCCGGGTCCGCAGCCCGGCGGCCTCTGGGTCCTGGGAGCCAAACCTCAAGCGTGCACAGCACCACGCGGCTTCGGGCCCACCTTGCCCCGTCCATGGGGCAGTGTCTCCGGGCCCTCGGGGCTGAGCCCAGATTCTGCGGTCCTCAGGGCCAAAGGCTGACCCAGGCTTGGGGAAGCTCCCCCAGCCCACGCCCCGCCGGGAGAGCCCGGGCCAGACGGCCCTCACCTGGGTCCTCCTCCAGGGGGTTCATGCAGGGGAAGTAGCCGGCCAGCGCCTCGAAGGAGGCGGAGAGGCTGCCCCGGCTCTGCGAGCGCTGCACGGAGCGGCCCGCGCCCCCCGCGCCCTGCCGGCCCATCTTGGCCGCGGCCGCGCTCCTCCCGGGGTAGGCGATGTGCGGGGGCGTCTTGGCGACGGGGCTGGGCGGGCAGGGCAGGCGAAGTCTGGAGGGCGCAGTCAGCGAGCAACCCCGCCCCGCCCCGCCCCGTTCCGTTCCCTCGCCCACGCTACGCGGCGCCCGAGGTCGCGATCCCGGGGCGGGGAGGCCGCGGGGCCGCAGGCAGCGCCCGCCTGAAGTCAGCGCCCGGGCCGCCCGCCAGAAACACCCGCGGTCCCCAGTCCTGGCGCCGCGCCCCGTCCTTACTGGGTTCCCCAAAACACACAATGGAAGCGTGCTTGCTTTCTCCATAAAACATAAAAGGTTCACAGAAAGGAAAACAAATTTTAAAGAATCCCCCACGAACCATGAAAGAACCAACTCCAAAACAAATAACTCCAAAACAATAAAGCACAGTGGTGCCTATCGACTTGGTCCCCATTTCGGGAATTTTAATGTCTTCCTTCTCTAAAAGAACTAATCTGCACCGCATTGTTACTAAAAGTGACCGCAGGCACTGCAGGGCTTCCGGTCTGACACAAGGCAGTATCCTGTGGGAGCCAGAGAGCAGGCAGGGTGTGGCGGGCGCCTGACTGACGGCCCCGTCTCCTGCTAGACCAGTCTCGGCTCCGCACAGCGGCCTGCTAGGGCGGCCGGAAGGCAGGCAGCAAGGACTCAGCCCTCAGCCGCGCAGGATCGCTGCTGTGCAAGAGGGGATCTATTCAAAGCGTTTGCAACATGCCACTCACGCGCCTGCTGTGGCCCTCACGTCCGGTTAACACTTCCGCACTCCTGTTGGTGGGCGGCCCTGCTTGGCCGCTGCGCTGGCGACTCAGATCCTCAGGCCGCTGCGAGCCGAGCTCCCCACGGTCAGGGACCTCTGTGGACGCTTCTGACACAAGCGACCAAAGTGGCCAAGAAGGAGGTGTGCGGTACTCACGTGCTGGGGTGTGCGGAGGGACAGGCCAGAACGTGACAGGGCGCCCTAAGCACAGGGACGAGCGGATGGGGTCGGTGTGGCCTCGCCCAGACGGAGGGAGGGAGGCACAGGCAGCACACAGCCAGGAGGCTGCAGGCCCTCCGAGTGCTGAAGACTAGGCCACTGCGCACCACTCGGCTTAGAAGGCATAAAAATACGCACAATTCTCCCAGCCTTGCTAAAAATCAGAGAACTTTCAGCACAAGTAAGTTGTAACTTTATACAAAAAAGTTATAACTTTTGGTTATGTAGACTTAGGGTCACCCAGGTTTCCTGCTTGTTTTTCTGGTAGACCTTTGTCCTTTCTTAGTAATATTCCTAGAGCTCTTAGTCCAATTTCCTTACTGTTCACCTTCCTGTCACAGACTGTGCCTGCTCCCTCTGGTACTGATCCGGCTGCACCAACAGGAGGGGAGCACTGAAGATCCAGGCGCCTCCATGTCTACGCGACACTGCTTCCCTCCTGCAGGTTCGGAACACGACCGACCCAGGAAGCTGTTCCGTACCTAAGTGGAATTCCAGAATCAGTATAATCTAGTACTGCAACTTATTTATAATGTTCTTATTCATCCAAATATCATTTACAGAAAGTCACAAATATGCATAATAAATTGCTTCTAGAGGTAAAATATTGCCTTAAAAAAATTCTGTCAGAAAAATATGAAAATCACCTTTTTCAAGAAAAGATAAACAGATATTACTTGCATAAACTATCATAGTATTCTATTTCCATATTTGATGAATATACAAAAGCATATTTTATAGATTTAGTTTATAAAACATATTATGCTAATTATGCCACCTAATTCTCATATCAACCCCAAAGGACTATCATCATTTTCTCTTCCTTACAGATGAGTCTGAGCAGACTCAAGAATATTAATGACCTGCCTGGCAGAACAGGGCTCAGACTCAGCAGGTCTGATTTCAGTTGGTGGCCTGCACATGCTGCCAGCGATTTCCATACTCATGGAAACATGGATGAGGGATGCGGTCCTGAATACAGTCAAATACCTGGTCTGAAATGAACACTGCTAATCCATCTTTACAATCATGATGCTGATTCTAACTGTATGCCAATGTTAAATCCATAAATGCCATCCTTATAGAGACATATCAATACTGCATAGTCACACAACCAGCATATGAAACCCGAAAGATATATTTTCTCCTATACCTAGATTTACATCAATATGCAACAAATAAATGTGAACTTTTGTGATCTATGTTTTCAAATATATAATTGGTTTTACTCAGCAAATTTTGAAAGCAAAGAACAGATGTTGCTCTTTCACAACTGGCTAATCCAAAACTTTCACAAAAGTAGAAGAGGCCAAAAAATACTTAAGAGTATGAGAAGACAAAATAGAATGAAATGACCAGTATTTTCATTGTTTCTGAAATGAGACTTGTGACAATATCTGTCTTTTAAAAGAACATGTCCATGGAGGTAAGCAAATAAGTTACAGATTAGGCTAAAAAACGCTGATAAGATTTGACTGAGAAACAGGGGGGAAAAACCCTAAAGACAACAAGTGAGGCACAAAAGCAGAATAATTATATAACAGGAAGAGCAAATATGTTTACTCAGTAATCTGAATTATGGCCCTTAGGTATAATAATTACGATAATAGTAACTTTATTTTTCATATAAATTGCCTCATTTAATATAAACACTCTAAAAGGTAGTAACTCAATCTCATTTAAAAAACAGGAAAGTTGACGTATATTTGTTCAATATTTTTGGGTCCCTACCATGTATCAGACTCTAGCCACTGAGGATACAGAAGTGAGCAAAGCAGACTGAAACCCTGATGTTCCCATGGAGTAACGGCTAACATGCCCTGTTTCCTGTACACCAGGCTTCTTCTAAACAGCTTCTCATATCAGCACATAAACTCACTTGATGAACACACAAGATTACAAGAGAGACAGTACTATTAATATCATCCAGATGAGGAAACTGAGGTACATGAAGGATGTCTTGCTTGAGGCCACACAGGTTATTAAGAAAGGAAGCCAGGAATACCACAGACATTGATGCCCAGTATTATGAAAGTCATTTGTCCAGTGCCATAAGTAGCAAACCCAAGACTTGACTCACACTTCTCTTAAGTGCTAAGTGACAGAGCATCAGAGAGCCCACCAAGACCAATAATTAGTGGAGCTGCATATCATTATGTCTCAGTCATTCAGACAGTTCCCTTTCCAGTGTATGACCACCTTCCCATGGCCTTCACTTCCTTATTCACTCAGCTGTTGTCTGAGCACCTACCCTAGACTCTTTTAATGATCTGTAAGATGTAAGTAAAACACAAGTGACCCGCAGGGATCATGAAATAGGTAAGGGGTTTGAGCTTCTCATGAGAACTTCTTCTACCTTCCTAGGGTGGTAGTAGCGATGATGATTTCAAGTCTGAGAACTCAGTATTCCAAACAATCTTCTAGCTTTGTGATTTTGTGGATGCAGAATAAAACACCATCTCAAACCCAAACCGTTTCATCCACTGTACATTCACAAAATCACTTCTTGATCCCAAAAAGTGTGGCACTTCTCAGAAACCCAGCACACAGTTCTGCAGCAGCAGATACTAGCAGGGTGACCTCTGGCAATTGTTCCTTACACTCTGGAGATGGGTCAGAGGCCAGGAGCACCCAGTATTCAACCTCTGGCCCCACTTCAGAGGCCAATCACAAGCCACAGATTGTCTTGCTGTTTCCTACTGGCTGGATATGCAGGTTCCCTCAACCCTGCCTCTGTCAGGTTCTGCTAATTTGCTTGAGAGGTTTCTAAAACCTGGGGCAATGTGCCTACTGCTTTATTACAAAGGACACATATAGAGTCACACAGGCAGAGGTAGAGATGAAGGGGCTCCACACTGCTGTGTCCTGTCCTGGACACCACCCTCTGGGAACTTCCATGTGTCCACTGTCTGGAGGCTACCTGAACTCCATCCCTTGGGGTTTCTGTGGTGACTTCACTGCACAGGTGCGGCAGAAGCATGGACGAGCATGTCAAGTGTGATGGACAAACTGAAGGTTATTGGACTAGGGCGGAAGCAGCAGGGCCTACCTGTGCAGAGCATATGGTCTTCCCTACAGGTGTGGGGCAGGACCCTTCTGAAGGCAGGTCTTGCCATCTACTATCAGACAAGTCAGAAACTTCATGGCCAGCTCTGAGGCAGGGGAGATCAGTTTTCATAACCTGCCTTAAGGAAGAGAAGTTTCAGTTTCTATGGGCTGCCCTGCGGAGGGCGTAAGGAGCCTGGAAGCACAGGTGAAGCCAATACATATCGCCGTGATCCATTTACCAAAGTCTGCATGGTAACATTAGCACAGCACCCTCAGATATTTCAGAGAAAAGGAAAAATTTTCTATTATTATTCCTCTGGAATTCTGGATAAGCATTACCTAGCAGCCTCTCACTAGGAAATCAATAGTATCCTGAGATTTTGGAGTGTAATCATCCTGGACAAATACACAGCGAAATTTAAAAATTTTCCTAAGTCATACTAATGTTAACATTATGCAGTATCTGTAAAAAGCTCATGCATTTCATTTTGCATTATTGATTCATCATTCATTTATTCCTTAAGCCACTGTATGACTAGAATATTATTAGGTTCAGGGAAAATAAAGGGAGACTCTCTTAATCACAAATAAATCTAGTTCCTACTAGTTTCTTTAATGACTAAACTTCATGTATTAACTTCAACATATATGGCAGTAAAGACTTGATCACCATTCTGTTCAACTCAGTCATGTGCTAGTTGGATATATATGGTTACAAGTCATTCACATTGCTTGAAACCATGCTCACATAGAAATAAAAAAAATCCTTTTCAAAGATATTTTACTTAACTTGCAGATCCTTTAACTTTTTCATTAGACACAAAGACACAGACTTGTAACAAAGTCATCTGAAGTTATTACAGATGCTTAGCAGTAAAGAATGAGGGTTCTGTCAAAGCTTTAAATAAATAGCATAGTGGAAGAAAAGACCCAAGAAAACAGCCAGAGTACACGGATCCAGGGCAAATGTCAGCTAGGCTGGGTCTCAGTGAACTGCTGCCTGGAGGTGCTTCTATTCCTGACTCAGTACACCTGGTAAATAGCTGCAACTGTGCGGACACAGCCATCTTAAGGAGCCAACTAAGCACTCATCATCAGCTGACCCACTCGGAGCTCTGTGTTAGAAGTGTCTTTCAAGAACAATTTGTCAGTCTCGTTGACAGAAAACTTCCCAGCAGAAAAGAACAATACAGCTCAAATATATTTCGTCCTAAAGTTCAATTCAGACAGATTCCATGCAATCTGTCATTCATACTTTGACAATAAGGTGGGCATCGCAGGACTAATGAGACAGAGGACTATTACCCAGGGAAAACAGTCACAGCGAGAGGGAGGTTTGTGGTATAATGCAGAAACTCCAACAGCAGCAAGCAACTACAAAGAGGGGAAAGTTAATGCTTCCCAGCTAGGGGAATATGTGGAAGCTTCTTCTCTACCAGCGCTTTGCAATTTGGATCCCTCTACTCGGCAGCTCAGCTTGCTGAAGGAGCAGTGCTCCACATCCCAGGCTCCTTTCCATTCTTCACAACAAACTGAGAAGACACTGCTCCATGACTGTGACTTACAACCAAATTAGCAAACCAAAGGCCCTTCTACTTGCTGTGATTCATTCATGCAAGACTCTGTCCATTGGTCTGTCCACCCATCCATCCACATACCTCCTTTCTATCTGTTCAGCAAATATGATCATTATTAATTAATAACTATTAATATATCCATAATTTCCCAGCCTGAGAATAAAGTGATGAACCAATGGGAAATTTCCTTTTCTTCACAAAGCGAACAACGTAACAAGGAGACAGATGTTAAGAAATAATCACACAAAAATTAAGCCATGATTCCTAAGTACCATCAAGGAAAACTGCAAAGTGTAATCAGAGTGGGGATTTAATTTAGATTGCAGTTTGGGGAAGTCAGAAAATCTAGAAGACTTTCTGAGGAAGTTTCCTTGACCCTGATGGTTGAAAGATAAAGAGGAATTTACAGGTAAAGCAGAATTGAGTTAAAGATTTTCTAGGTAAAAGGACGCCTGTAACAGGGAAGCTACTACCTGCCCACGCTCAGGCCCTTCTCAGACATGCACAGGCTCCAAGGGCCTAGATGGCACTGTGAGGTGAAAACCGTCTCTTAGGAGGACAGTGTGCGATCTTTTTCAGGTCACTCGATATTTTCCAGCCAACTTCTGAGTTCTGCTCAGTCAGTCCCAATGGCACTGACTCACCAAAGCAGTACACAGGGCCCTTTAAAACTGTCTACGAGTGATGCATGCCGATATCAGGGAAACAGTGTACACTGTTCTCTGGGGTACAGAAATTGCGTGCATGTGTCGGGTAAAGTTTTCATCGGAGGAAGTGACTTCACTTTGGGACTGAGTGGCACAGACTGTGGTTTATCATCCAGCGACTCTCAATAATTTCAGTTTTCAATTTTGTTTTTATGTCAGGGAGATTCAAGCTTTTGGAGGGTTAATCAATTTAAAAGATGGGCTTTATTTCTCTTGGCATTGTGGTCTCGAGATGCATCCGTTTTCCTACAAATGACTTAAGTCTATCCTTCATTATATCAGACACTGAAGCTTAAATATCTCATTATTTCTCATCTATGAGAAACTTAGAGTAAAAATAAAGAGCAAAATAACAGGTAGGTAATAGGAAGCAGACAAATAGATGGTTCTCCAAGGGGGAGGGGCCAACAGATGGAGGGAAGGACCAGGAGAAGGGATGAGAGAAAAGGACTGGGATGTGCTCTGTGCCTGTTCCAGCTCCACACAAGGCGTGCGAACATCAGGACTGCAAACATGGACCAAGTTAACAAAAAGGGAAGCGCATCAAGGAAGCATGGGTGGATGGGGCAGGGAGGGGAGGGAATGGGCTGAGAAAAGGTGTTAGGGAACATTACGTCCATGTGCCGACTCCATGAGGAGTGTGAATGTTAGGCACTGCAAACGTGGGCTACCAAACTACAATGTTCAAAATTACAGAGGTCAAGAAAAAAAGATGAGCTCATCTAGCCCGGGCAACTTAGTGACTTAGCAAGAACTTGTCTCAAAAAATAAAAAGGGCTGAGGCTATAGCTCAGTACAAAGGCCCTGGGTTCAATCCCCAGTACTGTAAAAAAAATTATACAGGGCTGGGGATTTAGCTCAGTGGTTCTGCCGCCTGCCTTTCAAGTGCAAGGTCCTGAGTTCGATCCCTGGTACCAAAGAAAAAAATTATATATATGGATGGGGTTTATCAAAATAAAAACACTGGAGTAACCATTCATATATACAAGCTTTTCTCTAAAAATGTTTACTTATCACCTAGCCACCATTTCTCAGAATTAGGACAGAAAAAACTGAGTTTTTTTCCCCCTGTCATTCATGACTTATTTTTAATGATACTTGGCATTAACCTAATATCTAGGAAAAATTCATGTTTTGTGATAGGCTGTTATGGGCTATCAATTTCATTTCAAATAGCACTGAATTTCACATCATGAGAGCAGCCTTTTATAGGTTGCCTGGATGAGATAAAAATACATCTATATCTCAACAACTCTTATATTTTACCTAGTCATTGGAAAACAGTTTTTAAGACAGCGTTTCTTTTTCTCTGCCCCTCACACTGGAGACTGAACTCAGGGCACTGAGCATGGTGAGTAAGAGTTTACTACTGAGCTACCTCCCAGCCTAGAGACAATATATATATTTGGTTCCAGGGATCGAACTCGGGTCCTTGTGCTTGCGCAGCAGGCTGCGAAACCACTGAGCTAAATCCCTGGCCCCTAGAGACAATATTTTTTAAAAATATAGTTGTTATACATATTATCATTCAAGGTAATTGCAGTTTAAAAAATAGTGCATAAAAGATTAATTGTGCTATTTCTAATTGTGCTTATTTACAGTGTTCATGTTTATTCTTACCTTCAGAGTATGTATTCAGATTAGCTGACAAAGCATTAGTCTTATGCCTTTTATAGCTACTTAGAAGGTGCCTGTCCTAGGACCAGCATCCAGGCATGCGGAAGTAAACAGAGCTGGGATGGCATGCGTGGAGCCTCCCAGCACCCTAAGGGCAGTGTACCCCAACCCGTGCGGAGCTGGGCTGTGTAGATCGGGCTCCACCTCCCTCTGCACCTGCCTCCAGGGCTACTCTCAATCTCACTGTGTAACTGCCCCAGCCCTGGTATTACTTGGGGCTGACTAAATCATCATATCTCTTACGCAGACCTCTATGTCATCGAACTTTGGACATGAGTGATAGGAAAGAAACATCCTCCTATAATTTAAGTTCCTCTTCAAAATGTTCACCTATTACAACATTCATTTTAACATACATTTTCATGGATGAGAAAGACTATTTTTTTCCATAGTGGAGCCTGTTAGGAAAAATACAAAATAACATTAGAATCTAAATAACCCCATGAGAGTCTTATCAACATATATGCATTTCTATAATGATCTCAACTATTATAGTTTCTACTATGTTCTGTGTACATATGTAAACACACATGTATATGCACACACACAGGTACACAGTTGCTTGTATCCACTATTCTACATTTGCGGATTCAACTAACCACAGATTAAAAATATTCAGAAAAAAATTTTTGTCTGTATTG
Organism: Heterocephalus glaber; assembly: GCF_000247695.1. Next base: position 20,537,548 of record NW_004624763.1, on the reverse strand, counting down.
AACATGTACAATTATTTTTCTTGTCATTGTTCCCTAGCAACTATTTATATAGAATTCCTACAGTCACTTAGAGATGATTTCAAGTATATGAGAAAATATGTGTGGTTCATGTGCAGATACTACGCTGTTTTATACTAGGAACTTGGGCCTGTGGGGGTGGCACTGTGGTGGGGGCACGTTCTGGACCACGCCCCCATGGATACCAAGGGTGACCCCATACAGACACACACAAAACTGCAAACCACACTAATGAAACAGTGGTTGACAGTCATATCAACAGTAGTGTTTAACATAAGAATGCCTATAAACATTTTTCTGGTTCCTACACAGCATATCCTCTGGTTTAATTTGAAAGGTTTTAGATAACATGTCTTGTCTAATTCATAATTGTGTTCTATATGGTGACTTTCCTCAAGTACGTTTTAGAAACCAATACAGTCATCTCTAAAAATAGCTGTAAGTTGATAAGTACTAGGCCCCATCTCACATGTGCTGAAATATAAAGAGAAAAAACTACACATCCATCAGTGGGAAAATAGGTGAAGATTAGATGGTTAAACTGTGAATTTAAAAATGTTCTAAATGTCTGCATATTGAACAATTTATTTACAAAAATGTATGTGAAATGCGAATGAATACAGTCTCATTAAAAAGCAATCACCTGAAAGTGTTGAACAAAGATAATTAATCACTAATTTGATAGGACTTATTGGCCATTCAGTGATTCATTACCAAACAATATTAAATATTTATGGAACACCACCATGCTCAAGCACAGTGCTAAGCAGCAGAATTTGTAGAACACTTACTAATTAACTGACTTTGGTTAAATATCTATTACTTTCAATCACTAATTATTTGAATTAATAAAAATAGAAAGCTAAGAAAACAGACCAAGTAATTCTATGTAATTAAAAATAAAGAGACAATAACGGACCAGCACGTATTTGGAACTTTGTATGTGGAGCTCAGAAGCATTTAAGATGCCAGCATCACTCGAAAGTGCAAGGTCCTGAGTTTGATCCCCGTACTGGAAAAAAAAAAAAGATGCCAGCATCAAAGCAAAATAAAACAGCTCAAGTATTCTTGTTTTGATTCTAATAACGTCCCACTTTTAAGGTCACAGGACGGTAACTTTACACATTATAGGATGATTACATTCTAACACAACTGTGGAGAAGCACAGTATTCCACAGAAGAAGGGAAGTCGAGAGGCACTCTAGAAGTACATTACTCCGGTCATCACAGAAGAGCATGAGGTACAGAGGTACAAAATGACCCAGAAAAGAACAAACCCATGACACCCTACAAATGAAAAATAAAACTGCTCCTAAGATGGCCTAAAGTGGTGGGCGCAGTCGCATCCACGAGGACTCGCGAGCTCAACCTCGCTGGCTGTCGGCAGTCCGCGGAGGTGGCCGCTCCCGTGGGAAAGCTCTGCTCCTCACATCCTTCTAGTTTGCTTCCGACCTCGCTGGTATCTTCTCAAAACGCTCTGGCTTCTGCACCCTCACTGGTGACGTCATCTTCTTTCCAGTTTTAAACCCAGACCCGCGCCTGGCAGTGGGGCCAGCACCCGGAGCTCACATCCAAGTTCCCGGGCTGACGACTGTCTCCCTCGCACTGAGCCTCCACAGATCTTTCATTTACTCTCTCGACTTCTTTCCCAAGGGAAGAGCAATCTGCTTCTCCTCTCTTTTTCCTTCCTAATATCTGACAGCAGCAGTCACGTGGTTCCTTAGAGCAGAACTCTGGAGACTCTCTGTCCCCCTTCCCTTCCCTCACCCATCCAACCGTCAGCCAATTCTGGCGACTCAACCTCTGCAGCGGACCTCACCTCCTAAGCCTTTCCCAAGACACTATCACTCTTGCCGCCAAAGCACTCCTCCGTGGGGCCTCTTGGAAAATCTGTTTTGGCCACATCACTGACCTCCCCGCTCTCCCACGCTCTCTCTCTGTAAGGACAGCACAGCACACATGCGGAGCAGGACTGGACCTGCCCTGTTCTCCAGAGGTCTCGCCTGCCACTCTTCCCACTGGTCCCCAGGAAGTGTGCCCCTCGAACAGGCCAACCTGCTCTGCTTCAGGACCTCTGGCCATGGGCTTTCTTGTTCCTTAGGACTAGCCCAGAAGGCTTTTCTGACACTCCAATCGCAAGGAGGAGGCTGCTTTTATTCTCTCCAGTGGTGCCCTATTCTTTTTCTTCAATATTATTCCAAAAGTATATTGAGAAATGCATTTATTTATATTTTATTCTCTTCCTGCCCCTATGCAACTGTAACTACTGAAGAACAATAGAACAAAGACTGTTTTATTCACCTCACACTTTTCTTCCTACCCAGTGCATAATATGTAAGAGACGTGAAATTGTGTTGAGCTAATGGAATAAAATGAAATCAGATTTTTTGCAGTGTTTCTTGTTTTGAATTATCCTCAAATTTATTTCTTCTTTGTAAGAACCATAATGGCAAACATCCAGAGGATGGATTTCTCAAGCTTTAAGACTATAACAGCAATTTTATTTCAGCAGGGAAGTGATTGTAGTCAACTTACTCCCAGGCTAAAGAGTCTGTGCAGAGAGATGCATTTGTCCCTACATAACTGAACAGAGCTCCTACGTGTTCTTTGAAATATTAGGCAATATTGCTTCAGCTTGTACCTGGAACACTGTCCTTGAACAGTCAATTTCAGTGAGAGGAACGGAGCAGAGGGAGGAAAAAGAAATGGGCAGTCTGCAGGTGTGTGGGGCCCATGGCATCAGATCCCCCCTGGTGACCAGGGATTCAGGGACCGGGTGAGCATTCCGAACTTTATGTAGATTCACAGCACTGCCAAATGGATTCTAGTGACATTTGAAAAAAAAAGTATGTGTTTGTGTTGATTGGGAAAGGAATAAATCCTTTGTATAAATACCCTTTCAAAGAATCCATTTTAATTTTCCCTGAGAACAATCTCTAACTATAGAACCCAATGAAATTGCAAGTTACAGAAGAGTATAACAGATATAATTTAATTTTGATGCAGTGCAGTATTTCTATCTGCGAACCCTTCTAGAACACTTTCAGTGATGGAGAAATGCAGATTTAATTAGTAAATTAATAAATACTCTTCATATGATATCAAAAACACCCCCACTATACATTTCTCACACTGGTTTTTGTTGTGCTTTGTATAATTTTACAGAGATCTTATTCCACAAGAAAAACTTGAAGTATTTAAAACACAGCTGTTACTTTGTTTCCACGTGTAGTCTCTCCATAGTGTGTGAGTGTGTGAATGTGTGTGTGTGTGTGTGTGTGTGTGTGTATCTTTATCTGTACTAAAATTCTGCAGGTCTTTTTGCTACTGTACTTAACGGTTGTATGCTGGTCCCTTCATAATCCACCCGCATCTTTCATTATATGTCCGTTTCTTTCTTTTGTGTTTAAAAATAAATAGTAATCAGAAGCTCCCTGCTCAGCTTAAAAGGGTTTCTCATATATCCTTTCCCCTCCCTTTAAAAATTAGAATCAATTCCATTTTTATTATGTGCCAGAATTGTATATTTAAGTTTTTCCTACTTGGCTTGAGTCTAATTGTCCAATCAAAGTCTGTACTAATTGTAACTTCAATCATTGTCCGCTTGTGGCTTTCAGATACACATGCAAGAAGTTTAGTTTCTCTTCTGTAAGACAGTCTTTCTGATATTTCATTTACTTAATAAAAATTTTAAGCATTTACTGTGTTAAGTGCCTCGGGTACATTAATATACAAAACAAAGATCTTTGTCTGCTCCCAGTTTACAGTCTAGCTGGGGAAACAGAAAATCAGCAAAAAGTGAGTTACACAGTAATCGAGGGTGGTGGCCACCACTGAGGAGACACACACACACAATGATGCGGAGAGGCGACAGGCAGGCTCACCTGCTGTGAGCAAGAAGGTCATGCTGGGGTTGGCCTGGAGAGTCATCCTCGTCCCTGCTAGCCTGCTGCCTTCCCTCCCTGTATGGAATCTGCTTCCCGGAGATGTATTCGGCACCCACAGTGTGAGAGCTACTGCATCCCAGGGACCGGAGACCAGGGCCATGGAAAGCCTATTTCCAGTGTTAGCTCACAGACAGCAGGACTGGGGAGCAGACACCCTATGTGCTAAATGTTACACGAAATGCACGAATCAAATCACAGAATTGGAAGAAACTAACTCTGCCTGCTATATTTGACTGTTTTAAACTCTAAGAAGAAATGGCTTCCTTCTCTCAAGATTTCTCATTGTGCTTGCTGTTCTCTGCCAGTCCTTTTCTGTTCCAGTGCGTGCGTTAGGGTCCGTAGACTCATTATTCTCAAAAGGACTTGGGCCAGTGTTCACATGTTTAAAGCTTTCTACTGACTCCATTTCGCTTCTGTAATAGTTTTATGACCCATTTCAAAGAAAGCATCTCATCTTCTTGATGGTATTAAATCTGAGAATCACAGAATTTATTTTTCTCCTCAGATTCACTGACATGCTCTGTACGGCTTCCTTTACCAAGTTTGTGGAATTTCAGGGCCATTCACAAGTTGCTTTTTCACATGGCCTCTTCTCCTATTTTTTCTTACCCTAACATCTGTTTACATTGAAGAAGATTCCTGATATTTCAGTTCCAAATCTCATCTCTCCAGCTCTCCATTCTATCTCTAAGTTATTTGCCTCTTCATGTTCAAACTTTAGGTCTTCTTTGTTTCTTATATCTTAGGACTTTCCCTGTGGTATCCACGTTCTGCTATTCACTTAATAAAATCACTGATCACCTTTGTGGATTAGGGTTTTTCCTGTTATGTCACACTGGCAGCCTCCACAGAAAGTACACTGCAGTTTTAAACAGGCCTTTCCTTCTTACGTCTCACATTTCAGTGTGAAGATTACGAAAATGCCAGCCAATTTCCCCAGACATGTTTTCTGCGGTCTTATGAGATATCCCACATCTCTGGCCGGAAAATCAGAACAGCCCCACAATGCAGTGACTGTTCACACAGCAGTCGTTGCCTGAAGGTGGCCCTAAATGCACACCTGTCTCCTGAGAGCCCCTGGCTCAGTGGCGCAGTGGGAGCCACTCTGACTGACGTCCCTTCCCCGCCTCTTGTGCCCTGGGGTGAAAAGAAGCGGGTGGGGGTAGGCACAGAACCACAGGGCTCCGTCATTATTTGACTTCATCTACAACCATGAGAAACGTGTTCGGCTGGGTTTCGAGTCTTTCCATTCACTTTTCATGTTTCCTCTGGCAGCTGTGTGGCTGACAGAGACCTGGGCTCTCCAGGAGAGCAGGATGGGCCCGGCCTGGGAGATACAGCCCGGCGGCCGGCTGCTGTCCTTGACTCGCAGGCCACACGGCACTTGTCTGTGCCTATCATTACCTTAGTCTCCACAGGGCAGCGATTTTAGCGAATCACTCACCGGCTCTGTCCTTGGTCTCTCCTCTAAATCCAGTGCGCCTAACTTATCTCGACTCCTCCTCAGCTTTGAGAGCTTTCTGCTGTCTTCCATGCACTGCATGCCCTCGTTATGGGAGCACAGGAAACTGTCCTCCTCACTCCGTGTGACCTCGTCCAGATGCCTGGCCAGATGTCACTGATGCCTGCGTGGAGACAGCAGGGACGGGGCAACAGTGTGAGCCCCGAAATCACGCGGGTTTGGGTGCAGGGCCCTGCCTCACACTTCCTGCTCAGAAGCCTCACGTCCGGTGGGCAGCTTCTTGCACTCTCCAGGCCTCATGTTTTCATCTCTGAACAGTAGGATCATGCTGTGAGAATTACCTCATTTAACAGCGAACACGACGCTCTAGACACAACGCACGGTACACAGTGAGTATTCAATGAGTGACATTATTATTGTTGTCATTACCGTTTTTATACTGTTTTGAGTGGATACTTTAAAGTTTGTTCCTCTCAAACTGACCCAGGTCACACGTCCCATGGTAGATATCTACAGAGAAACAGATAACTTATTTCCTTTTAACGATGCCAACATGATGGAGCACAAAGCCTTGATCATATTTGAGTTTTTGTTTTTGAATTTCACAGATAAGAATTTGTTAACTAGAATTCAGACCAGGAAAAAGTTAGCATCTTTTCAACTTTCAATAAAAAGCACTAATATGGTTTCCAACACAAGAAGAGAAAGAATTTGATCAACTTTCATAGAAACCAAATAAGTCATGATGTACAGTAAGACTGTATTTGAATGGGAGATTACCAAGTGTAAAAAAGCAGTTCTCAGCGCTCAGCTTGCTGAGGGTCACTTGGGAGGTTGACTCTGCTTCACAGACTTAATCTAGACATGCAGAAATCTGTATCTGAACCATGTCACTGCAAGTGATTCTAGCACAGATGGCCCTAGAGACGGGGAGGCAGGTGCACACACATGCATGCACACACAGGTTTTTATTGCGAACGTTCTTCTATGTGTTGGTTGTTCACTGCAAACACTTTCCAAAAAAAGTCAAAATGTGATTCACTTCCTAGGCTATCTCTGGCAAGCACTCAAGTCAGAAAGCATTCAGATTGTTTTGTAGACTCTCAGCTTGTGTTCTGAATCTAGAAATGGGTGTTATATAGTGGAGGAGGGAGGAAGGAGAGGAAAGAAATAAGAAAAAAGAAAAAGGATTTTCTTTCCCATTAGGCACAAAGCAAATCTTAGCATCACTTCAAAAGGAGGAAAGCCTGGTTCTCATATTTCTAACGAACTCCCTGCATTTCTTTCTTTTCTCCCGCATCTTTGGGCGGCTCACTCAGTCTCTCACCCCAGGTCCTCACCAAGGCTTGGTGCCCGGAGTTTCCAGGGATCCCAGAGCCCCTGGCGGCAGTCTCCCTGCTCTGGTGGGACTTCTACTGCTGGAGCATGGCTACTCTCAGGCCGCTTTAGCATGGAAATAGACCAGTGGAATGGGTTTATCTTTAAGAGGATTTTTGTTTTCAAACATCCTTAGCCAGTTTGGGAAATGTCAGGCAGTGTTACAAGTGAATTACAGACCTATAGGCAAACGTGTGGCAGCCTGGCGCTCTCCATTTCTTCAGGAGAGCAAGGCTCTTCTATGGCTCAGGTCTCTGTGGGTCCTGACTCTGTCAAAGCTTCTCTCATTCCTACAAAACCAGACACAGATGTGCTAAAGAGTCCTAGGAAGAGTTTTTTAAATCAGGCATTGTAGAGGTAGAAATCGAGATTGTCTTTTCAGTCAGGGATTTAACACTTTATCTTTTCATGAGAACTATATAAGCATATATATCCTTAATATATTCAAATTTCATTACTTTGTCCACAGAAATTGAGCACCAGCTTTGGAGCAACTCCTCTGGGCAGAAAAGGCCACACACAAGCCTCATGAACTGAAATAACAGCACAGTGTTGGATACGAGATCAAGCTGCAGAACACAGCCACGGCACTTTTGTTTGCTTCCACTTTCAGGACTAAGCGGTGGGCACCTAGTTGACATCACATCAGTACCACAAGGTAAATATTAAAAAGACTATTAAAATGTAATCCAAACTTACAGAGGGTCTGAATTCTCCCCAACACTGCACACAGAGGCAGGTTTGCATACAAGATACTGTGCGCTATATTTATGTATATTTTAACGTAAGTCCAGATGCAAATCACTGCTCACAGTTTTATTTTATTCAAATGGTCAAATTTATTTGAGACAAAGTTATGTCCCCAAATTATTTTGCTGTGTTTTGTCCGGCATTTTTATGGCTGGAATGGCAGGCCAAGAACCTCTGCATCAACTACTGTTGCACTGATGGGGAGCAACTTTGTAAGTTCAGGACTCTGTTTAAAATATTCAAGGTGTTGGCCTGGCCTCTCTCCTCACTACACTGAGAAGGACCGATGGTTGTTCTCAACTTATGGCAACACCAAAGCAAAATCTCAGTTCGAATGCTTCCGAGTTGTTTCTTATCGACTACTTCAATTATTCCATTGGGTGTAATTAAAATGAAAAGCACAGTGTTTAGTTACATGAAAACCAACCTTTAATATTTGTGTTGAAAATTCAATTTGTTTTGTATGGTCCGACATGGCTCTCCTCACTTGAAGTTCATCTGGCATTTTAATGGAATCTGCACTTGGGCTGTAAAGTACTCACTGGGCCCGATGCAGCTAAGTGTTTAAGAAGTTTACTGTTCAGGCAACTGGATGGAGCGCAGTGGCAGAGGCAGAGCATTTGCTTAGTCTGAGCGAAGTCCTGGGTTCAATCCCACACACCACAGAAAATTTTACAATGAATTTTTGGGTATTAAAATTATACATAACATATTTTCTATTTTTGCAATTAATTTGTTTCTAGTAAAAAACTTGATATCTATTTATACTAATGGGTTATTACTACTATAAATGCCTTCCTGTTTCTAGGTCTGATAAATCTGAATTTGGGGACTGTAAAGAGTGACGGTATCATAGATTTCAAAATGTCTAGAAGAAGCTACTGGTACAGTCTCAGAGCAGAGCTTCATATGAAGGAACCAGTTATAGTTCTCTTCCAACTACGTGTTTGGGAAGACACTTCTCAACACCCTGCACATCCAGGGTCACAGAGATCTTAAAGTGGGAACATTCTCCTTTATATTTCATTTCACCCATATTCCTAGTGTACTGGAGAAAATTTATTAGGATTCATTTCTCTTCCAGTGTATTATACTGCTCCACGTGGTGTGGACTGGATTGTGTTTGTCCCACATTCAGATGCCTGAGTCCCAAGCCCTCGCATCTCAGAATTTAACTACATGTGAAGATAAAGTTTTATGGTACTAAATGTTAGCATGAGCCCATTTAGGTGGGCCTGCCCTAACCTGACTGGTGTCATTCTAAGAAGAGAAAAAGAACAGCAAATCTCTATTATTAAGCCATCCAGCCTCTGGCTTTTTTTTTTTTTTTTTTTTGTCAGTTGTAGTAAACTAATAAAATATGCTTTGAGATAAATTAAAGTGTCCTATAACATTTTAGCTTTACAGTTCGTTCAAAATCTTCTATCAGTCTCCTTTATAAAAATTTATTTACTTAGGATCACTTGGTCTTCTCTATGTTTTTAACATCTTGCACAATTCTACTTTCCCAATAGATTGTGTCTCTCTGTACAATAAAACTTAGTTGTAAAGTGAATTTCCATAAATCAGATGGCATTTCCTAATTACTCCTCCTGCTTTTTTGTTGTTGTTGTTGTTTGTTTGGTTTGGTTTGGTTTGGTACTGGGGATCGAACTTGGGACCTTGTGCTTGCGAAGTAGGCGGTGGCATTACTGAGCTAAATCCCTGGCCCTACTTCTGCTGTTTTAAAATTTTGTGTCTATATTAATAGCAAATATCATGCATTCATGTTACGCAAAAGTAAATTATTTATATAGTCTCTTAAGAGAGCACTTGTCTTCACATTTTTATACGCAGAGGACTTTTTGTGTTTCCTAAAGGCATAAATCGCATTTTACTGAGGATATTAATTCTAATCCCTATGGCCTGCCACAGTGATCAGAGCCTAGCTCCCTGCTTGCTCCCAAGAGCAATTTTTTACCTAAATAAATTTCAATAAGGGAGCTGTTCTGACTTCATTATTCCTTTAAAGAAAATATTTTAAAATTAAAACTATTAATACCAGCTCTTTGTTAGAACTAAATGAGTCATCTACTACTATTATTGGGGAGGATGGCTTTTTGGAATTGATTTTTATTCATTAGTATTCAAAATCATTACTTATAAATTCTATTTCTTGGTATTTAAAAAAATTTACAAAACACAATTGCAACCCATTCAGGGCAGCACAGTGAACAGATGCCCTGAAATCATCTTTTATAGCCCCCACCGGCAGCCCAGCAAAAGTGAGCATATGCTTCTCACATTCAATACCTGAGTGCTCAGTACTGGAAGCCTTGGTAATTATTTAAAACACATTAAAATTAACTGTATAATTTTTAACTACTTAGTTAAATATAAAAGGAAAATAATCCTGTACCCCTAAATGTCTCTATCTAATATCATTTAATGCCATGATGTTGAATTGTTTATGTCCCTCAACAGGGCATTTGCTTTTATGACAATCTCTTATTCCTAGATACTATTATTGACATATGTCAAACTGAAGTGAGTTAAAATTTGTTGAAAATGTTTTGAGAATTTTATGAGTCTTGGCAAAGCATAAAAACCGTAAGAGTTGTTACTGAATTAGTTGGGAAAGCACTGACTCCTACTACAACTTAAAATTTCCAAAAAATTCCCATAAACCTAAGTATGTATTTAGGATAACGCACGTGTCTAATTAATTTCTTAAAATTATTTTCTAAATTATTCTTATGCTAGAATTTAAACTTTGTTTCAACATACATTTGTATAGTTTAAAATTATTAATATTATTTCTGATTGAGAAATTGTAATTGTGTATGTATGAGGTAACATGTCCTATTTCAATAGATATGTACAATGTAGTATGAGTAATGAAGCTTGTTAACATGCCTGTTACCTCATGTACCTATAATTTTTATGCTGAGATACTTGCAATTTCTTACTCATTTTGAATTATATAATACATTGTTGTCGACTAGTCCCCTTGATGTGCAATACATTTCCTGTCCATCTGAAAGTTTGCCTCCTTTGATGAACAAGCCCTCATTCTGTCCTCCCAACAGCCCCACCAGGTCCCTGATGACCACTGAGCTACTCTCCACTTCTGTGAGGTCCATGGGATTGATTAGACTCCACATGTGCAGCCATACAGTAAGAACGCACACGGGGAAGGAACGGTCTCTTTAGTAACTGGCATTAGGAAACCCAAGAGCAAGACAGAGAAGACGAAAGTTAGATCCACTATATACAAAAAATAACTTGTAATGGATTGAATGACTTAAGCGTAAGACTGTAAAATTACTAGAAGAAAACACAGGGCAGAGCTCCATGACATTGATCTGGGCCATGGTATATTTGGATATGACCTGAAAAGCATAGGCACAAAAGCGAAAATAGACAAATGGAATTATACAAAAATGAATAGCTTCAGTACAACACCAACAGCAACAATAAACAATGAGCAGGGTGAAGATACAACCCATAGAATGGGAGAAAATATTTGCAAACCACACATTTGATAAGGGGCTAATATCCAAATGATACAGAGAACTCAAACAGCTCAACAGCAACTAACCCAACTTAAAAATGGGCCAATGACTTGAACAAATACCGCTCAAAAGGAGACACACAAATGGCTACCAGGTGCATGAGAACGAGCCCAGCACCACTGATCACTAGGGAAATGCAATTAAAACCACAAGGAGATATCACATCCCACTTGTCAGAATGGCTTTTATAACAAAAGATGTAGGAGAACTGCGGTAAGGATGCAGAGGAAAGGGAACTCAGGCACTGTGGGTGCAAATGCGACCACAGAAACACTGTGGAAGTGTCACCGAGACAGAGAGGCCACTGCTCAAACAAGAATACATGTGCTTACAAAATGTGAAGTATGCATATCAGAATTTTCCTATTAAAATAGTATCATTGTGCTTTCTTATCATGAAATTTCCTAGTCACAAATGCTATCAGTAAGGTTTCCTTCAGAGCTTGTTCTGAGCATTAGGGGATGCAGTATAGCACCATGCTCAGTGTTGGAAAGTATGCATCTTCAAAACACGGTCAAGCCGCAACACAACTGAGTCAAGGGCAAACATGGGGTTCCACAAAATTACACTGGAGCCAAAGACTCCTGCCACCTGTAACACTGTAGTGGCGGGAAGGTAACAGCATAAAGCACGAATCCTGAGTTTATGGTGAGCCAGTGTAAAAGCCCACTGTGCTGCCAGTCACACGAAAGTACGGCACCTGGCATTCTGTATAGCACACAATGCTTGCTAATGACAACGACCGTGTCTTTGCCATTCTTTTCTGTTCAAGTGTACGCCTACTTATTAAAACAAAAGTTTCCCAAAAACCAGCATGCCGTGTCACACTGGCACAGCCTCGTACACTGTGTGCCCTCAGTGCCTCTGGCCACATCAAGCGATTGATGGACACCACCTAGGCGTGTGTAAGGGACAGCTCACACACGAACAGCTAAACAGTGCATCTCAGAATTGACGAGTGAGCGATGCATGGCTGTGTATCACTGAGCACTAAATAATCTATCACCCTGGAGACAGTGTACTGTGCTGCACAATGATCTTACCCTTCCAGGGCAGGCGTGGTGATGTTTGCTTCTCAGGTGATCGTCCTACCAGAATTCCTGTGCTTGCAACAAAAGAAACTCTTCCAAATGACTTAGTTGTCAGAGAGAGAGAGAGAGAGAGAGAGAGAGAATCTTAATTACATCAGTATCATAGCTTCTCTAGCTTCTCTTTTACGGTAAAGCTACATTTTTGGGCTCATAAATATAGTGAAAATTCTCACTAGACTTAATTAGAAAAACAACTTTCTAAGACAATTGCTTTGCTAGGGAAATGAGTTTCTTTTCCAGGATATAGGATAACTTACTTACTTCAATAGATTTGCTATAGGGCTATTGTTGATCAGCTCTACACCAATGAATCTTCACTGTATCACTTGATTTTTGATTAGTAACAGATTAGAAACAGCCAAATATAGGGCTAACGACTGGTTAATGCAAGCCGACTTCACTCAGGTAACAGTTTCTTTGAAAGTGCCAAAGCTTCTAATATCTTTTTGCCTCTTTAATGGTTTGTTATTTTCAAACAGCTTTATCCTTTGTATTTTATGCAAGTCTCTTTTCATCTTAGAGGCAGAAGTCAAGCGCAGTCTTCACCGTGCTAAGACTGAAAAGACAGGCGTGAGCCCGCTGTGCCGAGAAACGCGGTTAGCCCGCTAGGACCTCAGGCTGCGCTTCACGCGGGACAGGACGGCGCCCCCACGCGGAGAATCCATGAACTTCTGTCCGTTGCTGGTTTAGAAATTTAAAAATTTTAATCAATGTGTGGAGGAACAAAATACATTCAGTGCCCTTTTCAAGATTTTTACACTATAAATTCTTTAATATGTAAATTAGTATGTAAATTGTGAATTTCCAATTCCAACAAATAGAAATTTGCTTTAATTTGCACATTATTTATACAAAAGCAAAGTTCATCATATACTTATGTTAAATTATTATATGTTCCTGACCTGCTGTTTGCCTAGTTAAAAAAGTAGCAAATAGGGTCGGGAATTTAGCTCAGTGGCCCTGCACCTGCCTGGCAAGTGCAAGGTCCTGAGTTCGATTCCTGGTACCGGAAAAAATTAAATATATAAATAAAAAACCAGAAATTAGGTACTGCTAAAAGAGAACTCTAAATTTAGATAACAAACACTTTGTCCTCTCTGGCCTTTCCTAAACAATAACCACACACCTTTCCTTGATCTTATCTCTCCCTAGTGTTTCCCACCCCAAAAGGGGAAAAGATCGAAACAAACAGCAAAAAGAGAAGAATTAAATTTAACATTTCTCAAAATTTGGGAAAGCAAGATACTGTGGAAGAGGCCTTTAAAGTGTTTGCAACTCATTTTAACAATTCAAAATGTGAGAGTAGCAACTGTATCTTCCTCACTTTTAAGGGCTTGAAGTTATCAAGGAAATGGTGAAGCAGTTACTCAGAAAGTCAACAGGCTCTCAGCCTGCCAACACAGACGCACACACGCACATCTGCATGGAGGAGCAGACAGCCCAGCCCGCATCAACGCAGCCTGGCGCATCTGGAGCTCACCGGCATTCTGCACTAAAGCAGGAGCACTAGCAAGTCTGAGGACATTCGGAGAAGAGTCCAGACAGCATCTGCAGACTGGAACAGTGTAAACAAGAAGGAAGCTCAGGCAGGACACTGAAACTTTCTTTTAAAGTATGAAGAACAAAACATGATCAACCAAAGAAATATAGGAAGAACTATCACATAAGAACTATGAACGAGTCTGTAGAATAGAACTAGACCAAGTCTTGGAAGTCACAGAGTGCCAGATGCGAATAATTTTTAAAACTACTGGGAAGATGGAGTGAACCACCTGTCTCTAAGCAGGATATAGGACAGCCCAGTGAGCTCTGAAGACGAGAGGACAAGACCCAAGCAGTGAGCGGGCAGGCGGGGGAGGGTCCTTTCCCACTCTGGTATTCTATGATCTTTGGAGAAAAGTAATAATCTTTTTGTTTGTCTTCAGAGAGTCAGATTAAAGCTTCATTCCTCTCATAATTTAGTAATAACAACATATATCAATGTATAATTTTGAAGCCATTATTCAGCATTTGGTGAAAAATCTAATTTAAATATGTGTGCATATATATGGGATGTATATGACATATAAAATATATGTACACATTCCAAGTATGTACCACATACCTGGAATATATTTAGAATATATCTCTACCTCTACCTATGAGTTCCTTGCTTTCGATGAAGCCATTTAGCCAGAATTCTCCATAGTTTATGCTGGGATCTTCTGGCAATTTAACATTTTGGGGACTCCAGAAAAATAACAGGCTCCATTCCCAGCTGGAGAGTAACAGAGGAGGGAGAGGCATTTCCTGCCCAGGGCCCGGGTCTGCACCGTCCTTGGCCCAGGAAGATGCACGGACCGACGAGCTCTTTCTGTCCTTCCCACTCCTTCTTTTGAAAACTCACTGGAGGCTTACGCCTTTTTCTTTCTTTGATTCCCACAGAAACAGCCATACTATAGGATAGCACGGGGAGAGTCTAGCTGTTTATGGTTCTTCAAGTAATTATTAAGAAGCCAATTTGCATTTTTTTCTTTTAACAAAAAAAAGTGCACAGCAACCTCTCGGGGTCTGCTTTGGAAGTGGTAACGATACGCGTTTACACAGCGCCTCGCTGCCAGGTCACAGGCACACTCCACTCACTTGGACCTTTGCAGGCACCGACGGTGAGCCAGGCAGAGGCCGGCCTTGAGGCACTGCATTAAGACACACGTGATCCTGAACTTGACCAAACTTCACTCTCAAGGAGGCCCGAGACTGAGGCACAGACAGCCAATGTGAGGAAGCATGCTTTAACTTGAGAGAGGCCCCAAGTGCTAGGAGAGTTCAGAAGAGGAAGAATTTCTGGCTGGGAAAAAGAAATGAGGGAGATCTTTGTGGTGCCTGGACCTTAGTGGGAAACACGGTTAGAGTTCGGATGGCAATGAGGAGGAGGTGTTCGCCCACAGGTGCCAGGTGCCAGCCCTGTGCAGGGAGGGGAGGGGCTGAAGAGCAGTGGTGGGCAGAACCTAGGTCTTGGTGCACAGGCAGCCTCAGAGAGCACAGGGAGGATGAACCAGTCAGAGGGGCCCACTGTCAGTCTCCCAGGTTCAGGGTTTATCTGGTAGCCAGAGGACCAGTAACGAAGATTTCCCAAGAGGAGAGTGAAACTTTAGAAAAAATAACGCATATAATAGCTGGATTGGAAAAGGAACCATCTGGAAGTAGGGAACTTAAGGGTACTTATCGTAACGGTACAGCAAACAGACAGCAGAAAGAACGAATGAAGTATCACTGAGAGCAGAAAGGAAGCGAAGGGAGAAAGAGCTGAGAGTGAGCTTATGAGACACAGTGATCAACCGTCTCGAGGGTGTGATGGCAAAGAGGAAACAGGTTTTTATTCCCAGTGACTACAGCAGTTGCATGAGACAGCATTACGAAGGGTCAGAAATGAAGAAGACCAGGTTTGGGGGGGTCTGACAATGCAGTCTGAGGCAAGATGGGTTTGAGGTAACCATGAGGCACCCAAGTGCAGACGGTTAACGCTACAGGTTTTTAAAGAGAGGGAGATAAGACTGGGGCAATGTGAACAGTGGTGGTGGCCGGAGGTGATGGTGCTGCCACCATAGGGCACACTTGCTGGGAGCGTTGCCATTTCAGGGCCAAGAACAGCACATGGGAAGAGCAGTTTAGCCAGGGTGAGATGCAGGCTGTGGGAAAGTCATGAACAACAGAGGTGGAGATGTGAAAAGGGCAGCAGTCCTGTAAAAAGGTGCAGAACAGCAAAGGAAGAGGGTTTAGAAAGCAACTTTGGATCGGGTCCCTGTTTTGATGAATGGCTCCTCCACTGCCTTGGACGCACCGTGCCTGCCCCACAGTCACAGGCAGAAGCCCAAATCGGCAGTGTGCCAGTATCCAGAGGCCTGGGGAGGGCATCAGGCTGGACAGGGCCACAGGGGAGGGTCCATTGGTGCCTTGAAGAGACATCAGAGCTTCCGGAGTTGGAAGAAACAAATCCTCTCTTCTTTTTTGAGACAGGGGATCCTTCTGTATTTCTGACTGGCCAGAGAGGGTGCTGGACTCTGGAGGAGGAGTGTGGTTGTCGCCCTAATTTCTCCCAGCTGTTTCTGCACACTCTGCCCCACCCGGCATAGTTTAGGAGTACTTGCTAGGAGTCAGGTGTCTCGAGCACAGGATCGTAGTTATATTGTAACTCAAGAGATGTTCAGTGAAAGAGAAGACAATGAGTTTGCATTAAACCTTTAGAAGCTGAGTACATCATTTGGAGTTTTTTTTGTTTGGTTTTTTTTTTGGTACCGGGGATTGAACTCAGGTCCTTGAGCTTGTGCAGCAGGCGGCAAAACTACTGAGCTAAATCCCCAGCCCTATCATTCAGAGTTTTAATGACAATCTCTTTAGTTTTTATTTGTATCTTCACAGCTAACATCCCTTTTCTTTTAGTATGTTTATTATTCACATCAGTAGCTTTTGTCAGGATTTTAGGTATAGATATCTCCAAATCCAGGCAAACCTAGAAAGGATGAATGACTTTTGGACCTTTGGAAACAAAACTTGTCAATTATTTGGGCATGTTGAAGGGCTTTTTCATTTTCTGATAGATCTGGGAAAGTTAAAAATTTATATATAACTCACTATTACCAGGAAGGAAAACATAAAAGCTTAATGGTTCACTTTTGTTTACTATGAAATGTGATTAATTACTGACTTAAGTAAGATTTCATGTTTTGTGTCTTGGGGTTATTGAGTTGAAATTAGGTTCCTAGTGTGAAATGAAAATGTAACTATAAATCTGAACACATTTTCATTCATTCTATGCATAAAAAAGATATAATCAAGGCAATTATGCTTCACATAACCAGGGTTCACACTGAAAATATTATATAACCCACTGGTGAGAACAGTAGTACACCCAAAATAATATATGTACACCCAAAATAATATATGTAAAACAAAAAGCATTCCATGGACCATACATTTTCTATTACAAATTTTTTATAGAACCTGACTTCTCACTGCAACACACACACTGAAATGTTTCCCCCAATACTTTTCAAAGGAGGCGTATAAGTCTCCATTGATTTCTTCTTTATTACTTTTAAAAGTCAATATTTGACACAGTAAGAATTTCTAGGAAGTACCTCACATTACCTTAGCTTTTCACTGCATCTTTTAGTATCAAATAACAACTGCTGATAACCACTGAAAACTCTGATGTATTTGGAAATAGTTGTAAACTTTGATAGTAGAAGAAAAATCATAGAAGCTTTGGTGCACAGTGAAAGCATCTGCCTTGATACTGTCAGAAGAAATATAACCAATCAATCATTAAGCATCTTCTATGGTACCCAATAAAATATTATTTTAGATACCACAAAGTAGGTCAATTTATTTATTATAATAAGCAGTGTTTTCTCTAGTAGTTTTAAATCAGCTGCTAACAGTTCAAATTGTACCTAAAAGGTTCACAGATGAAGGTGAGTATCGCTGAACACAAAGACCTTTCTCTTTGGAGGCACGTTACTCACCCAATGCGAGCCGTCAAGGGAGAGTTAGTGAGGACTGGGAGAAAACAGAGGCCTCAGAAACCCCATCCCCATTCCTGGCATGGTACTGTTACTGTTTATCTCCGACCTACTTAAAACCACATTATCCACATTCCCTACAGAGCTGATGCAGAGTACAAGTTAGGACATGGATAGACAACATACAAGGGGTTTTGACACCTTCTGCATCTACAGATCATGCCCAGATCACAAAAGAAGACGCTGCTGCGCCAGCTAAAGAAACTGTCTCTCCCTCCTCACAGAACCTCGCCGTCCAGGCTGCTGCTAAGTGCCACACGGAATTTCACCAAAAGACCTCATTTCTGCAGTTCTTAACTCTGCTGCAGCTTTAAATGATAGCTATTTCTGCAGAATTTAACAGTATTCAATGCTATTCCCCAAAAGGCCTTGAACAGTGAAATTGCATAAAGTTAGTGACACAATCACACATAAACTACCAAGCTAGTTCTTTGATACTCCAGACTTACTTATGGCTCTCAGCCCCAGGAGATAAGATCATATTTTCCTATGCTTGAATGAGCTGTCTACAATTCAGTTTTCAAAAGGGATATCTGCAATATTTCCCAACAATTCAGCTCTGTATTTCTTGATAACTTATATTTCTTTCTTTAGAAAAAGACAAAGTTTATTTTCAAAATAATGTTCACATTTTTACTTTATCATAATATCCTGAGATTTATGTATTCTGGTGTAAATAGTATCTTAGTACCCAGAATTATCTATTTTGAATGTCAATCTTACCCTTAAAAATTTGTAAAATATCTTGATATCGTCTATCACTGGTTTTACAAAACATATGGATTTAAGAAAGATGAATGGGAAAAATGGTACACTAAGTAGAAAAAGAATAAAAAATAAAACATAAATTAGTAGATACAAACTCCTATTAACTGCTATAGTTGAACTTCAACCTTCTTGGCAGCCGAAGCCAGGAGCACAAACTTAATGAGGAGGAAACAAAAGTCACTTCTCCCCAGGAAGACAGCCCTCCCCGGCTTTGGCGGCCCTGGAGGTGTGCCGAGGCCAGGTGCCCTCAACCCCAGACAGCTTCTCCTCTGGGCAGGGGCTCAGTTCCTTCTGCGCTCCTGGATTTCTCCTCAATGCCTCATTTATTTCCTTTTTTCCCCCAGTCTTACAGGAGGAGTGGGATTTCAGCTGTGTGTCTTGAACATCTGCAGTTGCTCGATCGCCCACACTTATAAATCATCAATATACTTGCAAACAGTTTACACGGTGCCTTCTCAAATGTCTCATTACTTGGACTTCATATTTCTCCACCCGGATAGCTGGGATCTCCCTCTCCCAGAGTCGAGATGCGCACGCACCAAGCACGGGACCCGCGCTCCCCGGACAGGCTGGAAACACTGACAGAGGCTGCAGTATAAGGTGCATGCAGGGGGTTCAAATGCTCGGTGCAAAAAACTTACAGTAAAATATCTCAATAATTTCTATTGGCTACACACGACAATATTTTGAATATTGGGCTAAATTATAGTACTAAAATAACTTTACCTGGTTTTTAAACTCTTAATGGGGCACCGGAAAATTTATTATATGGCTCATGTTTCTTTTGGACACACTCATCTGAACTTAAACTCAGGACCTTATTTCACTCTTTCCCAACATCTCTTACTTTTAATATCCGTATCAGTAATTTTATGGACCATTTTTGTAAAATTCTTTCCAGTCTTGCTGTTGGTAGTTGTCATTATTTGTGGCATAAATCTTACACTGTGTCCCTCAAATTTACCCTCTGGTTCTAAATGAGCTACTTTATGGGCTTTTGAAAATGATCACAATATACACACTG
Organism: Heterocephalus glaber; assembly: GCF_000247695.1. The sequence goes on along the minus strand of NW_004624763.1, from coordinate 20,517,996 downwards.
CGTTTTATCATCACAATGAATTTCAAATCTGTAATCTCATTCATGCCATAGCCACTGCTTTAGATTAGACCATGCCACCTGTTATGGGATCCAGATCGCTGCGTCTTTATCTCATTGGAGCCCTTTTCTCATTTTAGTTCCTTAGCCAATTCATCTAATGGCAAATTCCACTATAGGAACATTAATAACTGTTTTATTTTCTGTGCATATTCTAGGTAAATGACTTATACATATCATCACATTAAGTTGCCAACATGTGACCATCTCATTTATAAAGCAGCAGGCATTATTACTACCTTCAAATATTTAACAGAAATTTACATCCAATAACAGTTATGGAAAACACTGTTAGCAACCTACTGTTGCCTGAGATGTGAAAAGGGAGCTGTCTGTATCTTTCTGAATTGCATAAAATCACTCCTAACTCTCTTAATCCTAAATAAACAGGCAACACTTCTACTTTTTACAGTTCTCTTTATAGAGCATGGTTTGGAGAATTCAGTGTATATAATGGAAATATAACAGACAAAAGCACATCCTTCTTCACTTACTATACTTTAAAGACATTTGCTAGACTTGTTACATGGTTAGGTAACTTGTCTCTCATTAGTTTATACTTTTTAAAGTCAAGATTAGAGATTCAAGAAGTAGGTATTCTAATATGGAAGTAAAACATTTACAAAGATTACTTTAGTCACACAATTATTTCAAGTTTGTTAACTTATTGTTGATGCAGAATAAAAAATCTAATTCAATGCACTAAACAGCACAGCAGTGAACTTTTGGTGTTCAATTAGGTTTAGTAGCATTTATCCAAAAGAGTTTAAAATGTACTCTCAACACTGACAGCTTTCAAAGTCTGAAATGAAGAACTATCTTAGTGAATTAAAGCCTCGATTTCAAACAAGAAATGGTCACACAGTTAATCCTAAACTGAAGATCTTTGGCAAAATGAGTATAAGATGCAGGCCTCTATCACCCTGATCCACACCCAGTACAACAGCACGCAGAGCCCCACAGGCCTGCTTCCCAGTGAATCCCGTGGGAGCCCCAGAAAGACGCCTTGTTTGTAGTCAAAATGTTTGAGGGAGTAGAAGGATGTATTTACGTTGTACCACTATGAAGACTGTACACATGAGTATTGGCCATATAAAAGCGTGCAAATAAGTTAAAAGAAAGTATCCATAAATACTGCTAGTAGCTTGAAAAACGTAAAGTTTTATAGTGATGGTAAATTATTTTCACCAAGGTAAAAATTATAACTTTTGAACACAACATTCCCCAAATCATGTAGAATAGTTCCATCAGGGAAAAAAAAAATCCCAAATGGATCTAGCATAAAAGCAAAAGTTTGCCAGGTAAGATCAGTTTTGAGAAAAGAATATTTTATCACTTTCACGTCACATCCAATATTTGCCTTGAGGTAGACATTAATTTTAAGTAGCCTAAAATGTGTCATTAACTTTTAAGGAGAAATGAAAGAGGAGAAATAAAATGCTATGTGAAAATCTTTCTCTCAGGAAAATGATTATTAATACTGAAGTACTGAATGCCTTATCTTCAACAATTGTTGCTCCAAGATTAGTGCAGATATCAAAAGTTACTTTCAATTACAATTTGGGACATTTATTAATAAGGTGGTATTATTTCATAAAATCCTGGGTTATATCCTTTTCCCCTTGGGGTTGAAATGTACTAATCATGAAATTCTCTAATGCAATTGGTTTTAGAAGAGAAATTGATTAAGGGCATTACAACACAACTTGCGGGCTTCTGTTGTGCTAGAACACAGCCCCTCGCCCAATTTCACATTCATGGTAGCATGGCTAATCAGCTGAGGAGTAAAATCGGATTAAACTTTGAGATGCCATGCGAAGTTACAACAGGAGGGGCAGCAGCTGGAACCACAGGCCCATCCGCCTGGCTTCGTCCCCTTGCCACGCGCCCCTGACGGTGAGCAGTCCAAGGCCCGCGCCGCCCCAGCGGTGACAGAGGTGTCTTGGAAGGCTGACTTAATCAGCATCGAGTTTCCTGCCTAATGTCCTTAAGGCTCTCTTCTCAGAGACACACCGCCCGCAGCTCAGCTCCCGTTGGAGCCCGGTGTGGTCTGGATCTTAAATGGCTATACCAAAGGCCCACGTGGGAGGGGAGCCTGGGGCGCTCTCGGGAGGCTGAGCCCGGGGGCAGGTAGGTCTGGCGGATTGGGCACCTCTGAAAGCGCTGTGGTCTCCCAGCCTCTCCTCTCTCTCCCTGTCTCTCTCTTCTCAACCACTGCCGGTAGAAAGCCCTCCTCCGCTGCACACGCCCAGCATGACCACTGTGCCTTCACAGGCCCAAAGCAACGGGGCCGAGCAGTCCCGGACTGCAACCTCGGAACGCCCAAGCCAAAATAAACTTCCTGCCTACTAAGCTGATTATGTCAGGTATTTTCTCACGGCGACAAGAAGCTAACACAAAGATGTTTAGGTGTTATCTAAAATATTCTAAGAAATACTGATTCCAAGATATACTTCACAGATACAGGGTTATTTGACTGCAGTGATTTAGGGGAAGCTACTCTACTTATCTTGTGGAGAGTTGCACGTATATAAACACAGCGAAGGACTTTATGAAGTTATGCAGTTATAAAAAACACAGATGAAAACTGTGTAACCCACATTTCCTCATGCTTATTTGATCATGAAACATTATTTTTCTTTTTTGTTGTTGTTGTTTTGGTACCGGAGATCGAACTCGGGTCCTTGAGCATGGGCAGCAGGCGGCGAAACCACTGAGCTAAATCTCCGGCCCGAAACATTATTTTTCTGCTTAAGGCCTGGTAGTATCCAAAGACCTATTGCTTTATGAACGTATTGGCCAGCTTTCCTGTTCCTGGGAGTAAATACCTGTTACCTGCAACTTCAAGGAAAGGAAGTGTAATTTGGCTCATGTTTTCAGAGGTTTCAGTCCATGGGTAAGGTGGCTTCCAGGCAGAAATCATGGTGGAAGGTCACAGTGGAAAAACTGCTCACTTCACCGTGGCCAGGAAGCAGAACACGAGGGAAGAGCTTTACAGGAAGAAGCTAAGGACCAGACAGTCCCCACATGCATGTCCTCCTGCCCACCAGACGCATCCAGAAGCACCCTTTACTAATCTTCTAGACATCTCTCAGGCCAATCAAGAGGAAAATTAGGATTAATCGTCACAGTGAGATTGTTCACACTTTGGAAAACACTGCTTTGGGTAAAAAGTTTTCTATTTTTATGATGTTTTTATCGTCTATTTAAAATGTGTCAGTGGCACATTTAAATGAGAAGAGAGAGAATACCACAAGCATGAAAGCCCTTAATAAATCTTGATTCTGATTAGTTTTGCCCTTGATCTTGTCACTATGATGTTGTTATATTTAAAACATTTCCTTCTCATGCCTTTCAAAACAGCTAGAAATAGAACACAGATCGGCAAAGATACAAGGTCATGAATACATCAAGTAGTGCAATGACCTTAAAAAGGAATGAATCTTAGATTAAATTTTATTCTTCAAAGGACTACAGGGGAAACAATATAAATGAAAGCTTAATTTTGCTTTCTTATTTGACAACATAAAATGCAGATTGAGGGTTGGTAAAGAGAAAACACTGTTTTTCTCTTTTTGAAAAAGTCGTGGGTCATATTGATCAATTTTCTGGAGTAACAGAGAAAGAATGCAATGTCATTTCTGAACATAACTCGGGTCACTGCTCCAATCAATCTGTAATAGATCTAAGCAGGTACATCCTAGAAATACACTTTCAGGGAGAGAGAAAATCATTATTTTCAGACAATCTTGTGGTATATTTAGAAAAAAACAAAGAAAAAAACTGAACAGTTAATGAGAAAAACTATGAAAATTAACCAGAATTCAATAAGATGGCCAGATACAAGGTTTAAAACAATTTTAAAATCAACAATTTCCTAATACCAAAAATAGTTAGAAATTATAATTGTAAAAAATGGTACTTCCAATAGTAATACAAGTTACAGAATACATAATTAACAAATTATGTCCAGAAGACATGATGAAAATTACAAAATGTTACTAAAGGATATGAAAGAAGTTTTGAATGCGTGGAGAAACACACCATGATTCTGAACAGCAACAATCAATACTCCAAAGATGCCGATTCTCCCTAATTTAGCCCAAGTTTTAATGTAACGTTAACAGGACTGTGAAGATGAGGGATGGGCAATGTTGCCCTGCCAGCTAGCGAAATTAATTACAAAGCTAGGCTAGGAACTTAAACACTGTGGTACTGCTCTGACTCTTAAAATTGGATGGGACACAATGAAAACCTAGCAACAACAAATGTAAGGGCAATTTAATATAGTAAGAATAGAATTCTAGATCAATAGGTAAACTCCGAGTTATCAACTAAATTACCCTTTAGATGCAGATGAAATATACTATATCATTAATAATGATTATAGTAAATTATATTTAAACATTAGCAAGGAAATCTGAATTGAAATACAGAGGCACTTCTAACTCATGGAAGAGATCTATATACATGTCTACTGGCCTTTGATATTTCAATACAAATTTATTTGCTAAACTTATCACTTTCTTACATATGGCAAATAAGCATACTCTAAATATGTAGTAAATATTTATAAAGGCTGCTAATAATAAAATGATGTGCTGTTTCTGTCCACATACCATTTTGAAAGTATACATACACAATTTCTCTAGATTATAGAAATACTGAGAAAGCCTAGTGAAAATAATACGGCTGACATTCAATCTTCAAAAATAAAAGAAAATTATAATATAAATGTGGTTTTTTTGCACGTTCTTTCAGCTTATCTTGCTTCCTCGTAGCTGAGGAGATACCACTGACCTGAAGCGAAGCCAGCATTGGTGTGCAGGAGTAGACCAGGGACCCAGGGGGTTGGTGGGTGTGGGAGTGGCGGGGGAGGCTGAGGTTACAGTCCAATCGGAGAATGTTCCGGGCCGTTCCTGATTCAGCAAATCGTTAAAAGCAGAAGGGGATGCTTCAGGAATTTACCCACCATCTTAGTTCCTTTAAGGAGGTTAGAACGGAAGACAGGAGTGGCAGCCCAAGGTGGCTGCTCAAGTAGTTATATATGTGTTTAGCCACATGGAATGGCTTCTTTCTCATTGTTCATTACATTTACAATTTTGTTTTTTAAAAAATAGGTATTTTAATTTGTGTAAAATAATTTTTGTCCTTATTTTGGGAGAAAGTTTCCAATTGATATAAGTCACATAAGCCCAGGTTGGTTTTGAGATTATTAAATCTTAAATATCTTAAATTTTAAAATACCTATTGTAGCATACTGAAGTGGAACTTTATCAAATTGGAGTTTCTAGCAAGAAAATGTAACAACTGGCTGGTTCCATGAAGAGATCTCAGTCTCCCAGACAGTGAGAAACCGCTGGTCAGCCACCTTCCCTTTGACACAGACAGCTCTGCTTCCAGGGTAAGACGGTGGCTGGCAGTGGAGGAAGACAGAAGGGAACAAGGCCAAGACCCTCCAGCTGTCAGCGGGACTGGGAAGGGCATGATGAGGTGGGTGGTGGTCGCTCCCTTGCCGCTGCCTTGTTTCCTTTGGAAAGGACGGCGTGGCTAATGGGCATCGAAGCAAAAATGTTTCAGTGACTCAGCGATGAGCACAGCTCCCTGGTGTCTCGTGTAGTCCAGTTATTTCCTCATCTTTATTCTTTACATCCTTTCTTGTACTTCCGCAGGACATGCTGCCTGGCCAGCAATGTCCTCATCAGAATATTTCCCCACCTCAACTCGTGCTTTTCTGAGTTTTTATCTCATTTTCAATTCCTAAGCAATCATGAAGCCTCAAGTAAAAAGGAATGAATATCTCACATGCCTGAGCAAACACAAACACAAACAAAAACACAAAACCCCTCTCAGGATCAAAAGCTACGGAACTCACATTCTCCTGTTAGTAACTTAATGCCCAAGAAAAGTGCACTCAGTTCCACTTTCCCAGGACTTCAATCCAAAACATTTTGTAGGAAAGAGTAGAACCTGTTGCCCCTCCTGATAGGATACGCAGTAAACAAACTCAGACCCTAACAATTCAACTTCAATCAAAAGGTCACAGAGCTTTGGAAAGACTGTGGATAGGAGAGCCAGACGAGGTCAGTACTGCCACAGAACACTTTATACCTCTGGTCCTTTTGGGTCACATCAGGCTTTGTCATTCTGACTCCGTATTACTTTACATATTTGTCAAAGGCCCTTCTCACTGGGACACCAGCAGCATATGAGGAGCACCCTTATCAGTACAGACCGTGTTGTCACAGAGTTACAGATCTGTAAGTATTTACTGAGCAATAGTTTACTTTTATATTAATACATTATAAGGTAGTGAATAACAATAAAATAAAAAACACTTCTTGGAGTAAACTATTAGATGGATCTGTCCACATAGAGCAGCATCAGAGAGAAAAGATGGATTCTGCTTTAGGGTTTTCTCATTCCACAAAGTGTACAACGATAAAGAGCTTTCAAAGCCCTGGGGATATTGGGCCAGCAGTCCTACCTTACCCCGTATATTGGAAGAATAAGCTATAATCACTCCTGGTATGGTTATTCATAATTACACTACTTATTCAGTTTTATTAAATTTACACCGAATAGTTGCAACAGTCTCCCTGGAAGTTTTCCTGGCAGGTAACAGGTGGACTCAACTGAATAAAAAGCATCTAGCAGCTCATCATGCTTATTCCAAGTGTATGGCCTTTACCTTAAAATTGCATATCTGGTTTTCCTCTGGTGCTCAAAAACCTTAAAGTATTTAATTATAGTGAAAAGACTTCTCTTCCTTGTACATATTCTCTGCTGAGAATTAAACTCTGATGGCATAGTTATTTACAGTTACCAGGCCTTCACTGATTTCTGCCATGGGCAATTCCTCATGGCTATTTACATCTCACAATTACGTCTAATTAAATTAAATAAAGCCTATTCTAAAAGTCCTTCCCTGAGGAATTTTTATTTTTGAGGAGAGTTTTTTTCCCCTCCCTAATGAAATGAAAAAGAGCTAATTAGAGAAAATTCTGTTACAATTGTGGGTCACAAAAAGACTGCAGCTCCGGAGCCCTGTGCACCAGTAGCGCTGAGCCTCGCGCTCAGGCGTCAAATGACGCAGCGATGCGTGCACCTCAGCGGGGAGACGCCACACAGATTCACGCTATCGCTAGCCATATCCGTATTTTAAATAACTGATAAATACAGTCCTAACTGGATCTTAGAAAAAAAGCTTAAATCTTAATAACTGGATGTGTTCTCCAGCTAAAAAATGTAAATTGTGGAGCCGGGGATTTAGCTCAGTGGCGCCGCCGCCTGCCTCGCAAGTGCAAAGTCCCAAGTTGGATTCCCCATACCAAAAATAAATAAAATTTTAAAAATAATAAAAAATGTAAACTGTGAATATAACTTTTATTTCAATCTGCATTGCCTCCCAGGAAATGTGCATAAATAAAACATAAAAACATATCCACAGTATTTTTTGAACCTCCACTTTTCTATCTCCATTCATATTACCATGCATGGTAGGCAAAGAGGTCCCCCTAAAATGTCCACACACTGTCCCTGGACTATGTAAATATTACGTTACACTAAGGGAAAGAGGTCCTTTCAGATATAATTGGGGAAATTAAAATAGGGAGGTTAACTTGGATCATCCAAATGAGCTCGATTGTGGCTTGGGAAAATGAAATACCACAAGAATTCATTAGCAAATGAACAATTTGATTAGGCTTGCAGTCATTATATCTGGGAAAGGATAATGCAAGGCAATTCACATTTGTAGATGTAAATAAAGAGTGCCTCAAGAGTTCAATTTATTCTCTGTACAAACAATAATGATAAAACACTGTAGCATGAGATGATAAATCAGATATGTTTCACATGGATTTATATGATCATTCACAGCTTTTAAACTGTACTTCAATGTGCCAGTTTGACACCTTGAGGAACGTAGTTTTAAGTTATCTTGTCTATAAAGAGATTAACTGATATGTTATTCATTTGTTTGTTCATTCTTTTCTTTAAACAAATACTGAGCATTTAGTAAGATCCACTATTATCTTAGCTATTAGAGGTACAAAAATGAAAGTTATATCATTGTTCTCCTCAAAGAATTCATAGTGTAATGGAATTCGGGGAAATGCAAAGTTATATAAATGATAATATAATATGTTACTAAGATACACATTACTATTACTACTATTACTATTATATTTTTCTATATTTTAAAAGTATTTTCTCAATTAAATAACACCAACAAAAAGTAATCTCGTTAAAAAAATGGACAAAGGACTAATAGACATTTCCCTAAAGAAAATATTCAAACGACCAGTCAGAATATGAAAAATGCCTAGTATCACTCATCACTTGGGATATATAAATCAAAACCGCTACAAGATGTAACACTCACATCTGTTAGTATGGATATTGAAAAACAACAACAATGACAACAAAACAAAAGCCAGTGTTGGCAAGAATTTGGAGAAGCTGGAACATTTCTGTACTGGTGGTAGGAATGTAAACTCATGGAACTGTTAAGGAAAACAGTATAGGGATTCCTCAAAAAATTTAAAAATAGAATTACCATCTGATCTAGCAATTCCACTTCTGGGTAGATCCCCAAAAGAAGAGAAAGTAAGATCTGGAAGAGATGTTTGTACATCTATGTTCATGGGAGTAGAATTACAGTCTCTTCAAGGTGAACAACCCCAGTGCCTATTGGCAGAAGAATGGACAAATAAAATACAGTGCATATGTATCAGTATTACATTATGGAGCCTTGGAAAGGCAGTGAATTCTTACAACCTGGGTAAAGTACCTAGAATAGTCAAATTCACAGAGAAAGAAAGCAGACGAGTGAGTGCTAAATTGCTGGGAGAAGGGAAGAACAGGAAGTTCTTGTTTAATGGTACAGAATTTGAGGAGTTTTGCAACACGAAAAGAGTTATAGAGATGAATGGTAATGGCTGCACAACATAACTACCGCCTTTAACACTGAATTGTACACTCAAAATGGGAAAGAAGTAAATGGTGGCACAATAAACATTAACGACTAGAGCACTGGTGACAAGTCCAGGTCCAAAGTCTCCTCTGAGACTTAAGTCAAACAAACTCTTAGTTGCAAGTCTCTGTACAATGAAAGGAAAGTTAAACCCTTCCAACCTACCATAGCACAAGACAGACATTTCCATTCCCAAAGGTACAGATCGGGGATACAAAGGAATGGGACCAAAGCAAGTCCAAAATCCAGCAGGGCAAACGTTAATTCCTGCAGTTCCATATCCAGCACTCAAGGCAATCTGTGGCAAGATGTGAACTCCAAAGGGCTTGGGTGGCTCCACCCCTATGCTGACTGTAGCTTCGGAAGGCTTGTCTCTGAGGCCGGCTCTGCTCCTTCCTTGCAACCTTCCTCAGATCACCCACACTCCTGGCTTCTCCAAACTTCTGGGGTGTCCACTGCACCTTCGGCTTCAAACTCACAGCTTTACACACTGCCCTCTCCGGAGCACACTGCTTGGCCTCCCAGGCCTTTTAAAAAAATCCGGGTGGAAGCCTTTCTGACCCCACAACTCCTGCATTCTGGATGCACCTAAACCACCTCCACATGGGTGATGCCAAGGTCTGCTGCCAGCTGGAGCAGTGGCAAGGCTTCCTTCTCTCTTGGCTGTAGGGGTCAAGTGTCTGGATCACTGAGCACTCTGAACCCAATCCCGAGGAACAAATTTTCTAGGCCACTGCCACCCTGGAACATGGTGCTCTGGGACTCTCTTCTCAAAGCAAAGTCATTCACTGTTGAAACTCTGAGGCTGCCAAGGCTGGAGTCCTGCTGGTTTCTGTGATGTTCTCAGCCCATCTTTTCTGTTGTCTTTTTCTGAAATACCTGGCTTTTTCTTGCTATCTTTTCAGCAACCAATTTCTCCCTTGTTTTATCTTTGCAGGCTACAACTTTATTAGAGCTTCCTTTCTGGCCAAACTTAAAACATTTTAAATCATTCTGCTGGGCATTTTGCTCTTGATTCTCAACATAAATCTGGCTAAAAGCCCCCAACAGTAGCCATACCATGGGCCTCTACATTAGACTACCTTGAAATTTCTTCTGCAAGACTAATCAGTCTTCTGCCCTTAATCTCAGTCTCAGGCAAAGTCTCCGGACATGAGCAAAATGCAGACAAACTTTCTGCCAATGTATAACATCTATTATCTGGAGTCCAAGAGCCAGTGAAGTCCTTCTTCCCAGCAGAAACCTCCAGAGCCTAGTTTTTATCAGTATCATTTCTATCAGCATTCTGCACTTCTGAGCTCTGACCAGGATCTCCCATCAAGCACAGCCTAAGGCGTTCAAGGGCTTCTTTTCCAGCTGGCATCTCCGAACCTTTCCTAATTCTTCTCCCTCCTACAAAGCTAGCGCCAAAGGCTCCTGAGCCACATGGTCAGGTAACATCTCAGCAATGGCTCCACTTCTCTGGTACTAAATTCTCTCTTAGTTACTTTTCTCATTGCTGAGACAAAATACCTGACTCCCAAAGTTAAAAGAGGAAAGATTTATTTTGGCTCACATTTTGTAGAGGTTTCAGTCCATAACCGGCTGGCTCTGAGGCAGGGTGGCATGGCAGAGGGGCATCACAGAGGAGAAATAGTTCATGGCAGGCAGAAGACAGAGGCAGAAGGCAGAAAGCTACAAGCAACATTGCAGCTTCTTTCTGCCCCTTTTATACTCTATCGAGGCTACTGGGCTGAGGGCAGTGCCAAACCAATCAGACTGATTTAGTAATCACACACCCTTAATCCCAGCATCACACACTCTACATCCAGCCACTTCTGAAAAAGCCCCACCTATGACTGCATGAGGCTTTGGAGGACATCTAGACACAGCCATCATGCGCGCGCGCGCACGCGCACACACACACTGTTTGTATATAATACATTCAGAGTAAATGATATGAAACCTAACTTAAATTTTTAAAATCCCAATTTGATTTTTAATAATATAATTCCCATCATTCTCAGCTATGTGCTATCTTGTTATATGAGTGGTTTTAACACAAGGCATGATGCATGAATGGCACCTTTCACCTACAGGAAATACTTTGTTTACCTTACCTATAATACCTGAGCCATTTGAACACAGTAATGACAGACAGTGGTGAAACTCTCAATTACTTATAATTAAAAATATAATATTATTAAGTGCTTAATATATATTATAACCATACATTATAACATCACACACACACATAAATTCAGTGTTAAAGGCACACTGCTTGTTAGAACCCTCACAAGCCAAGCCATGTGCAGTCTGTTTGGGAATTCTGATGTCCTGCAAAGATGCTCCCCCCTTCACATCCCTTATCCTTCCTTACCCAAGCCTTCTCCAACACACTGCAGAGCTTAGCACAGGTTCACTATGATACGGCTCTACCATCATCACTTTGCAGTGGTGGCCAGCAACGAACTGGTTTCTCTGTCAGCTGACCCATGAATTCAGCAAACATTTACTAGAACCATTACATGCTAAATCAGTGATTTTAAACCTTTTAAAATTTTATCTCCATTTCATTCTAGCAAAAGATGTAAATGGCACTTATTCTACTATGCTTTTATAATACATAAAATATAAATATTTTCAAAGATTTAAAATTAATAACTATGTGAATAATTATTTTCATGGTAAAATAAGATTTATGTTCTCACCCAGACACACTAAAGTGAAGTGCTTTCTGCCTTTGAGTCCTCTGTGGTGGTACACAGCGGTGCTGGGCCGTGGTGACCTCCCACCCTGCTCTACCTCCTGCAACCCACTGTGCACCCCCAGCCCCTCAGCCTGGGACTGAGCTGCAGCTAAGGGATGCGGGCGGAAGTGACTTCACCATTGCTAGTTGTGCTCATAAAAACCTTCCACATGTGGACTGAACAAGGAGGACTCACAGGCCCTAGACAGAGCAGGGCCGCAGGGTCCAAAGAGCCTCGAACTCTGATGACCACACGGAAGCCCCCGCCTACTGGCAATGCCTGCACTGCACTGGTGTTTGCTCAGAAATAGACTTCTTAAGTATTAAGTTTGCAAGGTTTGTATATATCACAGTAGATGGTATTAAGATGAGCAATAAATAAACTTGAAAGTCTGCTTCCACATTTAGTTTTCTCATACTTAGTTGGAAAAGAAACTTCAAAGACACAACATAGGCCATATAGAGTATAAGCTTGGGGTAAGTTCGCTGTTAATAATAGCAGATACACATGTATATTTCATTAATCTTCTTGAAATAGAATTTCTTGGCAATGTTCAGGAGATAGACAAATTGACAAATGTTCACAGTCTAGATGTCATACAGTGCATTTACAGTACTGTGCTGGCTTATAAATTATCACAGGATGAAAAAGCACAGGTCCATGAAAGGGCACAATTTACAGCAGATGAACTCCACTTTTGCTCTGGACACAACGCTCTCCAACAATGAAACTGTCCCCAAAAGCCCTGTCTTCATTAAACAAATAAAAGTCTTCTTTCATACCATCTACCTGAGGTTCCCATCCTATTTTTAAATTTCTTTTAAAAAATCCCAAAGTTATCTTTACCTATAACTTCAATAAAGTAGTCACTAGTCACTTGCACTTATTTGAATTTGAATGAATTTAATAAAAAATGTAAAAAACATTAAAATCCGTGTCCTTAGTTGCACTGGCCATGTTTCCAGCACCCTGTGGCTGGTGCTGCCATGTTCTCATGGGCAGAACCACTGGGCAGCGCTCAGGTGCAGGGTGGGAGAAGTCAGGGCCTTTGGAGTTTGAATCCCAGGGTTCACCCTTGACGCAAGCTGGATGAATTTGGAGAAGTTCTTCCTCCTCTCCCTGCTTTGGTTTCCTCATCTGGAAAACAGGGCTCATAGTAACTAATTCCTGTTTCATGATGTTGTTGGGAAGGTTACAGGCAAATCACCGGCTTTACTCATCAATGCATGAATAGAATCTACCACATCACTGTGCTCAGCAGCGCTTATGTGTTATCTTTGTTTGCACCAACTCTACCTGATTGATCCAATTATTTAATTTGCTCCCATAAAAGCATTGCCCACCACTGCAGGGGTTGTCAGGATTATCAAATCCTGCATCTTGTCAAGTCCAATTGTAAGCTTACAGTTTCCAGCCCACGTGACCTGCCAGAAGCCCTTGACATAGTGGATCATGCTGACTAGCCATTCCCCTCTAGGTGTCTTCCCAGAGGAGTTACAGACACACAGTGCAGTGAGCCATGCACACCCATGTGGACAGCACCACAACTCATCAGAGCTAAATCCTGGACACAGCCTACATACCCATCATGAGATGAACTGATAAAGAAAATGTGGTATTTACACACAATAGAATACTACTCTGCCATAAAGAAAGATAAATTTGAGGCACTCACAGGTAAATGGATGCACCTGGAGAACATAATGTTGAGTGAAATAAGCCAGACACACAAGCTTAAATATTGCATGGTTTCTCTCATATGAGAATCTCTCTCTCTCCCTCTCTCCCTCCCCCCGCTCTCTCTCTCTTTCTCTGGCTTAAAACAAGACAGACAAAAGAGGAAATAGGAAGACCTCTTCAAGTGTGTGAGGGGACAAGGGATGTAGGGAAGAGGGACAGGAGGTGGGAATGATGAAAAGGGCTTTTGCAAACGGGAAGGGGACCAATGGCTGGAGAGAGGAGGCAGGAAAAAAGTAAGGGGCGAGGAACAAAAAAGAGAAAGAGAGAAAAGAGAACCAAGGTGCGTTACATGCATGTACCAACTCCCCACAGTATCTGTGCTCAATACATTATGTACTGTGAACATACACTAATAAAAAATAATAATAAAGAAAAAATAATCTTTATTTGGTTTATAACACACCCATTCTATTTTTGGTTGTTGCTTCCTTTAGTGGTTGTTCTTAAGTCTTTTTTGATGAACTTTATTCTTCTTCCTAAGCTATAAATGTTGGATTATCCTAGGGCTCTCTCTTTAACCTCCCTCCCTCCTTCCTTCCCTCCCTGCTGCTTTCCCTCTGTCCCTTTCTTCCTTTTTTCCTTGTACTGGAGATTGAACCCAGGGCTGCGTGCATGCTAGGCAAGTGTTCTACCACTGAGCCATATCCCCAGTCCTTTTCAAAATTTGATTTTGAAGCCAGGCAAGGTGGTGCAAGCTTTTAATCCCAGCACTTGAGAGGCTGAAGCAGGAAGATAGCTGTGAGTTCAAGGCCAGCCTGGGCTACACAGTTCCAGGCCAGCTAAGGCTATACAGTGTGACCCTGTCGCAACAAACAAACAAACAATTGTTTTGAAACAGGATCTTGCTGAACTGACCAGGCTGGCCTCTACTTTGCAATCCTCCTCCCTCCCAAGTAGCTTGGATTACACGTGTGTGCTACCGTGCTCGGCTTTTGATTTTCTTCTTGATTTAAGATGCCCTAAGTAATATCACCTAGGTCCGTGGTTTTCAAAATTACTTGGTGATTACTTCAAAATTGCATCCTCAGCCTTGATTTACACAAGAAAACAACAGTGCTTTGACCCTGAATAGCTGTCTCAAAAAACCAGCATGACTGAAACAAAACTCTTGATTCCCTCAAGAAGCAAAGTTGGCTGGTGGTGTCTTATATCTATCAAGTGGTTTTACTTTTTCAAAGCACTTAAGCATTTCAAATATCAGCTTCATAAAAATCCTGCTAGGAGAGCAGGGGATAATGCCAGCTATCAGATGACTACACCAGGACTCAGATCTGCTGGGTGGATTTTAAAAACAGCCGTATTTAATATGTTACAAAGTCTAGAGCAGGTGACAGAAGCCAGGTCTCTCTTTATGCTCTCTACTAGATTATGAAGTCTGTCAAGTCACACTGAACTCCTCAGAAATGGTGATCCTAAAGGCGGGCTGCCGTGAACAGCACAGAAGTGCTCAGAGTAGTGCTGCGGGAGGGGGACCTGCTGCGCTGCCCTGTGTGACAAACATGGCTCCACCCAGAACCATCTCACGACTTGTTAGGAAGATCCCATTTCGATGAGTTTCCTGTTCTTCAGAAGGCAGGTAAGTAGACTTATATGATTTTGAAATCCATAGTAGGGTAATGATGACCATCTTTCAAAATTTTTCAAATATTCTATTCATTAAATTACTATTTACTTAATTGATCACTTATCTTTAACTTACTAGCATGCAGATCACCATGGAGAAGCCAGAAAAACCAAGAGAATACTAAATGAATCTTTGAAAATGCAAACATACTAGCTGAACATATACATAGCATTCTTGGTTTTAGGTAAGTTACTGAATATACCTTAAAATTTATGTCTAAATGGGCTGGGGATTTAACTCAGTGGTTCCAGCATCTGCTACGCAAGTGCAAGGTCCCGAGTTTGATTCCCGGTACCAAAAACAAACAAACAAAAAATTTATGTCTAAATAGAGCAGCCAGCATCATAAAACTAGTCCATTACTTTAGATAATTTAATATCCAAACCTTTTGACTAGATTATCAAATAGTTCAAACTTGAAGATTCCAGTTTTAAACATGGTTGGTGCTTGTGATTACATTTTCATAAGCAAACAAAATATACAGCCTCACTGGAAGCACGCACATGCATGTCAGTACAGGGTTTAGGAGTGCTCTGAAAGACGGGTCCAGCAATTGTGGAAAATCTCTGCTGCTATTCTCTGCTCCAAGTAACGCTGGGATGAGACCTAACCTCAGCTCTATTGTCAGCTGTCAGAGGTATGAAGTGACAAGGTAGCAATAAGTGCAAATTTTAAGAAAGATTAAAATTTAATCACGGTGCCACTGAATAATAATGAAGACAGTGACAAAGAAGCCTGATTTTTTGCTTTGCAATCTCTAGGAAGAGGCTATATAACAAGGTACAGGACTATATTTCCTAAATCTGCCAACACTGCAATGTCCTTAAGATGAAAATCTGTAGCTACTCACGCACAGAAACCACATCGGTGTTGTCACAGAACCTCAGTGCATAGTCCATTTTGTTATAAAAATACTGCCAAACAAAGAGCTCTCAGATATTTACGTCCAAGCTGTAAAGACATCAAATTGGGCACTGAGAAATCTCGAACTCTTCTGTGACTGTCCCCTCACAGATATGTTTGTCCTTTCTTCACGAGCATCCCTTTTTGGTCTCCTTCTGGGGCTGCTCTTCCTCTGCCCAATTCAAAAATGCCAGCCTTCAGCAGAGTCTAATGCTCTTCTATCTATAGTGCTCTTCTTGGCCAATTTCAGCAGTTTTTACAGTTTTAAGTATCACTTTAACTCTCATAATTCTAGCCTTACCCCTGGCATAATATCTTAAAGCAATTTGTTTCCCACTAGATTATAATTTCTTACTCCTCTTTGTTTTCAATGTATCTGGTACATGATAAGTTTTCAATATTTAACAAAAACTTTAATAAATGGAATTAGTTATCTAGTTTAACACCATGTATTCTCTAATTTGTAGTCTTTATTTATTTATTTATTTATTTGCAGTACCAGGGGTTAAACTCAGGACCTTGCACTTGCCAGGCAGGTGTGGTGCCACTGAGCCACATCCCTGGCCCTTCCTTTTAATTTTTTAATTTAAAATAATTTTAATTTATACATAAAACCATAAAAATTAGAAACATTAACGGGGAACTGTGTGCACATTACATGTACACATTGTGTAATGTCTTAATCAGGTCAGGCATATCAGTCTCCTCAAACATTTATTATTTCTGTGTGGTAAGAACCTTCAGAACCTTTCTTACCACTGTGTGAGCATTCAGTGCCTCAGGGACGCCTGCAGTCCCTGCCCAGGAAAGCCTCGCCCCGCCGACTGTAGCCCAGCACTCTCTGACCAACCCTCCCATCCCCACTGCCCCTCCAAATTGAAGTTTTACCAACATCCACTTTAGATTCTTATTTTCAAAAATTTACAGACTTTATGTTTTGAGCAGCTTTATAAATGAAGATATTTTGCAAGTTTTAAAGAGGAAAACACAATAAAGTCTCTAGCTGTTAAATAAGGCCAATGTCTAACAGATTAGCACAACATAGTTAACTACGTATAAAAATGAGCAGTTTAAAAATCATTTAAATATGGTCTGTATGTCCACGGTCCATTAATTAAACTTCTATTAGTACATTACAGTGAGAAATAACACTTTGCAACACCTAATGGAAAATGACCATAACAAAAATCATGATATAGTTATAACCAAAATAGAATATTATCAAATAACTATTTAAATATAATATTCTTGTATAAGACCTAGTTTCTAGTTTGAAAAACCAAGATTAGCCGGGTCCGGTAATAAATTTAGTGTACAGTACTTGTTGCTTAGCTCTACATCTTGACTTCTTTGTACAAGAACCCCAGTATTCAAACACAAATTATATTTAATCCAATTGCCTGTAATTTATTTTGCTATGAAACACCCTATCACACTCTTTTGTTTGTTAACTAGAAGATATGCTATTATTTGTGAGATACCAGGGACTTAATGTTTAATTATCAACACCCGTTTGGAAAAAAACATTGCTTTGACTCACAAATTTCTTAATTGCTAACAGTGGCTTTTCTGAGTAGGAGTGTTGGATATAATTTATTTTCGCAGATGTGATTTAGAAACTGCATCGTAAAGCAACGAAGCTTTGAGTATCTTCGCCATCAGCAGAACCCCCTCCTTGCCATGGTGGAGACTGCTGCTTGGGGTGCTAACAGAGAAATAAAGTGTGAACACTCGACACGCTGCTCAGTGTCGCCGACAGACTGCAAAGAAGTCAGGCTGCCAGCAGTGAGGGCCCCGGGAATTAGTCCCACCCAGGCGTCCTCTCCACGCCGGGCTGGGGAGGGACTCCGGCCGGCTGGCTCCAGGGAACTAAGGAAAAGCAGGCGTGCGGACACACAAGGAGCACAGGCCCGACCCACGGGACTCCCGGGCAGAAGGACGGGCCGGCTCGGGACGGGCCAGAATCTCTGCAAAAAAAACCCCATCGTTAGGCTTTCGAAGGGCCCATTACCTCCAGACACGCTGCAAGAAAAGGAGCAGAGAAAGGGAGGCGCCCAGCCTGGAGGAGGCGAGGTCAGAGCAACAGAGGGAGCCCTACCCGTCCGGCTGAGCTGGGAGGCGCTGCGACTCTTCCGGGAGAGGCCCACGATGGCGACCACCTTGGCCCCGATGCTGGAGCGCCGCTTCTGGCCGCCCGTGCCCGGGGCGCCCACCGCCGTGTCCGACTGGCTGCCGTCGTTCTTGTCCAGCGAGCACAGGTCGCCGCCCACGCTGGTGCTCCTGGTCACGCTCTTCCCCGGGTCGCCCGTTTGTCTGCCTTGCATTTTGGACGTAAAGACACTGTCAGGCGTTGCATCGTTAAAAGCGAGGCCCAGAGTAGAAAAGGGAAAGACAGAGAAGCCGTTTTAGATGGCACGTCTGGGACTGGCTGAAGGTTAGCGTCCGTGAGACGCAGCTAGACTCTAGAACTTCTCAAGAACCACGGCCGCCCCCGCTGTATTCCTGGGGAACCTGAAGGCAGCGCGGGAAAGCAGAGGCAGCAGAGGCCGGACCCAGGCGCCCTTGCGGGAGGCGCAGTCCGCGGAGAGCGGCCCCAGAGCCCCTCAGACTCGGACTCTGTACCCATCGCCTTCGAAGAGAAAGGAGACGCACGGGGCGGTTTACAGGAAGTGGTCCAAAATCAGGCATCCAGCTACTGAGGCCTTTTAAAACGAGTTTTCTCATCTGATGCAGAACCTGACACAGCTTGCCCAGCACTGGTTAAATTCTCTAGCAGGGCTTAGTATTTTCATTAGCTTTGAATTACAATAAGTTATTTCATTTTACTTAATTTCTGATATTTATCATGTTAAATTCAAGTTTAAACAAAATTAATCACTGATTTAAATTTATCTTCCAAAGATAAAGAAAAAAGATTTCCCTCTTGTATTTATTTGAAAGAAAACTCATCAGTTTTTGAGACAGTGTGGTCAGAAAGCAAGGATGCGTCTCCAGGCCTGTGAGCTGCAAATGGCAGTCAGGAAAGAAAGGGTGCTGGGTTTCCCCAGATTCCGGGGGTACCCAGAAATCTGGAAGCCCGAGTGAGTGGGAGAAGTGGCCTGTTTTGCAGGAGTGGGAAAACTCATTTACAGATCATCAGTTTTGGCTCAGTTACTATTTGGTTCGGATAACAGAAGTGTTTACTATGTAAAGTAACAAAAGAAAGAAATAAAAAAACAAGAAACAGAAATACATGTATTTCATTTAAAGTATGAGAATTAGAATTGACATATTGAAGTGAACTCTTCTAAGTCATCATCTTGGTCTTCCATAAAAAAAATTTTTTGGATAGCGGAAAATGAACTCAGGGCCCCCTTACATTTGCCGGGCAGGTGCTGCACTGCTGAGCTACAACCCTGGGCCCCAGAAAAATATTTGAAAGGGTAGAACAACATGTGAATTTTATCAGTCTATATACCTAGTCTCCAAGTCTTTGAAAGGGGAGATCCCGGTGTGATTTTTTGTTTCCGTACTCGAGATTGAACTCAAGGCCCTCCCCCTGGGCTGTATCCCCAGCCCTTTTTTATTGTGAGATAGGGTCTTGCTGTGTTGCTAAATTGCTCAGGTTGTGAGTGTCCCACCATGCCTGGCTCCCAAAGTGACATTTTAGAAGATACAGCAAAGTGCACTATTTTATCTTTCACATTCATTTCATGAAGAAATGAGGCCTATACAAAGAAAGAGAAGGAAACAGTGTTTCTCTAATGCCCTAAACTAATAATTTTCAAGCTTGTTTGATTTTGCTATTCTTTCATCAACAACAGAGTACAGTAGAGTAAAATACAATTTTGGAGGCAAACAGGTATGGGCTTGCTGCGTGCTACTCATAGAAGAATTCTTTATTCCACTCTGAGCCCTAGATTCTTAATTTTTAAAATAAGAATATTTTATTTTTAAAAATAATAGTCTATAGCAAAAAGTCAGTAAGGGGGAATTATTAACAATTAGTAAGGAATATAAACAATTGATACAAAAAGGTTAAAGCCCTTCAACACTATATAAATATTTAATAGCTCAACAGAATTGATATTTGTCATTAAAAGTTTAAAAACTTGTGAGATTAAAATGTCCAGGTGGTTCAATACAACCAGCATTGCAAGGTGGTGAGCAGACTGCACTGGGGCAGGAGCCTGGGTTTGATCTTTGGCTTCCCCGATCCACCATGCCATCTTAGGAGAATGGTTTCACCTTTCTGGAACTTGGTTTCCTCATCTGTTAAGTGAGAAACCATAAGCAGTCCACTAAGCAGAATGCCAGCTACACAGTGAGAGCTACATTCTCTCCCACGCCCATAGCATCACCACCACCATCACACTGAACCAGCTGGTCCCTGAGGCCCCTTTAACCAGGAAATACTCTGCTCCCTAGGTAACTTACTCTGTGGATTCACCATGATCTACCATTTGATTTTCACAGTATGCTGCCACCAGAAAAGGCACGGCATAGTTTAGAAAGGAAATGTTTGAGACAAGGTTTTAAAAACAAAAACATGTTCTACAGTCAGACTAACCCAATACTCAAGGTATATGGGAATTTTCACCCAAAACACACATTTCTAAAGAACACCGCAATTACCTACACAGCAAGTGAAAGATAAACTCACAGAATATTTCTTTTTGTACTTACAGTTTTTCCATTTTAATTTTTACGGTTGGATAATAAAGGCCACAAGACTAACTAAAATCAAATAAGAAAAATGCTACTTGGGACACAGACAAAGCAATCTATAGATGAACAGATAAATATTTCAGTGACAGTTTGGTTTCATGGATGTGCACCTCTCTTCAGCCTAACAACTTTGATAAAGGTTATTTTTCCTTGTCCTGAAACTTAGGGATCAACAGGAGTGAGTCTATGAGCAGTTAGGCTCAAGCAAGGTGTTAGGGGGCTGGGGTTAGGATTCCACTACTGGTTTCTTTCTTATCCTACTGGATATCATCTAAAACAAAAGCAAAGAATGTTGCCAGCCAGTAAGCTACAAATCAAATACTTTAGTTGTAAACAATTAGTAGTATTAGGGCTCATAAATGTGCTTGAGCTTCTAGAATGTTCAATGTGGTCAGGAAAGCACAGACTCCATTCAATAGCAACTGCTTTAAAAAAGAAGGCTGGCAAAGGACAGTGATACAGTGAATTCCAGCACTGTTGCTGGGGCTGGCAGGGATAGGTTTCTGAAGGGAAATTGGTAATAAGTATCAACAGCTTTTTGAAAAACATGTCTGTTCTTTAACCTATCAATTCTCCTTAAGACTTATCCTAAGGGAAAAACTTGGTAATGTGTACAAATTAGCTGCAATCTGCAATTATATTTATTGCCCAAGTGGTTATATAGCAAAAAAAAAAAAAAGTAAAAAGGGAAAAAACCCTATAAATGTCCAACAGTAGAGGAGTTTAAATAAACTATGTTCATCAAAAAAATAGAATGCATGCTTGAAAATGAGAATATAAACACATATTTGTAGACATAAAAAGATGGTGGGGTAGAAGCAAGTATTTGTGGCTTAGTTTCAGCTAGCATACATTCCAAATACGGATATATCCAATTATTGGGAGAAACAGGCAAGTTCAAACCCTGCAGGCTTTCTGGTAGTACAAGAGAAAATTCAAAACCTTCATTAAAAAAGAAATTTTAAAATTTCATTTAAAAAGGTGATGTATGACTGATATGAAGAAAAATAAAAACATGTTGAGAATGATTATGATTTTAGATGAAAAAATACATTCAGCAAAAGATCTGAAAGGATATACTGTGACCATAGTGCTAAAAGGAGCTTTAATTTTTTCTGGCTTTGTTTTTTAAATACTCATTTTTTTCTACTTTGGTTTTTCCAGAATGCACCCAAAAATGTATTGGTAATGAGAAAAAAATTAAAAGAAGTACACAAATGAAAAGACCATGCAAGGACCAACATGGCTTTTCATTACATTAGTGAAATTAATCAACCCACCTAGTTCATTCTGTGGGCTAACGACACAGTGTAGCTTTCCAGCAAATCCTAACAGATTACTACTAATTAATCAACCCACCTAGTTCATTCTGTGGGCTAAAGACTCAGTTTAGCTTTCCAGCAAATCCTAACAGATTACTACGCAATAATACTATGTTGTGATGTTATTGATATAGGATCCTCAGTTTCAGAAAGAGACAGTATTTCTACATTTCTAAATATTGTTTATGCACGATTTTAATTTCTGGCTTTAGAAAAACAAAAACTACATATTTTGTATTATCAAAGTAAGATATGATGTAAAATTGCTAATATAAGTTATAGATACTGAAAACTGTACCCAGAAAACTTTTCAAAAAGGCAATGTTAGCATTACCAATCATTAGGGGAACGTGATGAATAAAAGGCTTCACCCAAATAAAATATTTGTAACATTGCCCAAGACAAAAATAGCATATTAAGGATCTGGGGCATGTGTGACTAAATTACATGAATTTCAGGCTGGAGGCAAAGAGTATTAACGGACAGGCTTGAATGAATAGTCAAGTAGTCTGTCTCTTAAAATTCTGAGTTGGGGAGATGGAGTTAGGCCAAAACAAAGGTTTCATGGTTTTGAGAGCTGGGAAGGAGGTTAGCAAGGAGCTCAATAAGGAAAGGCGGACGGCACGATTTGGAATTTGGCAGCAGAGATGCACAGGGCCACAGGGGAGGACAAGGAGTGCAGCAGAGGAGGAGAGACACCGCCGGGAGGAGCACAGTTAATTCCGGCAGCGGACCTGGGACAACTTGGGGAGGAAGAGGTGCTAGCTAGAGAGGGCTTGTGGGGCCTCAAAGTTAGAAGTAACCACGGTAGAATAGAAACAATTCCGGGGGGCAGGCCTCGCCTACAAACATGGCATCCTAAGGCTTGTTCCCTCCCCTTCCTACTGCTGTGCTCCAGGCAGGCGCAGGAGCTAACCTGCCACGATCCGCTTCACTCCTCCGGCAGCCACTGGGGAGACAGAGGCCGGGACTTCAACGTGCCTCGTGGATCCTGACATACTCTTTGCAAGGGAAAAACCGTGAACTAAAGATCATGTCTCAAGTTCTTATTTAAAAAACTTTTTCATTAATCACTATTCTTTTCCTAAAATGTGGAAATTGAAATTTTTATGCTAATTTACTAGCGAGTAAGATTTATTTCACTTTAATTCAAACGACCATCTACAATTTTAAGCTAGTAAAGTAGAAATCATTTGCTCAGCAAATGCTTCTTGAAAACCTATTACCAAAAACATGGAGATGCAAAAATGATATGCAAGTTTTCTTTGATTAGCTTATTGGCAAATATCAAAAATGCAAATATGGCTCCTTAAGAACTTGATTTGGGTTTATAACTGAAACTCCAACGACCAACTCTAATGTCAAGCTGCCCTAGTTAAGTGAGACACTGAAGAAAATCTCTCTCTGGAGTACAGAAAAACTGAGTTTTTCATATTAATTCTTTGATTTCTGGATATGGCAAAAGATCAAAGCTTAGGATTTTAAACATCAGTGCAGGTGCTGTATATAAATTAATTATATTAATATGCTATAATCTATTAGTATAGTATGCAAATGTATTAAAGAGCATATGTGTGTATATGCCACAAAATTAACATCCAGACCTAGCAAGGAACATTTCGCTAATTAACAAAGTATTTTTGGTCAGAAACATCTGCCTTGATTACAGTCATTAGCAAGGAAGCCATGCTTAAGGGTCTCATGTCCTGGGGTTCACAGCAGGCAGCAGGGCCTGGTGGTCATTGAGTCCCTGCTTATTAGGTCTCTGGAGGAGCACTTGGAAGGTCTGTCTTTTCTGGAATGCCTTTCACAATAGCTTTAAAGATTTCTTTTTTAAGAAAAAGATTTGTCACTTAATTAGAAATCTGCTGCCTTTTAACATGTCATTATCTGCAGGATTTGAACATTCATTCTAAAGATACTAACTCTGGCTACTATGTGGCTGCCGCTGCTTTCTGATATTGGGGTACAGCAGAGAACACCCTTGTTTTCTGGGAGCTTTCATTCAGATTGTCATGGAGAAAGACAATTAACAAGTGAATAAATGATAACTTCCAGGTAGTGACGGGAAATCTGAAGAAAATAAGAATGAAATAATAACAAATGATGATGCGGGATTGGAAGGTTTAGAGGAAAGACAATATTCAGCAGGATGGCGAGGAAGGTGTCTCTGAAGAAAAGACAGCTGGTGTGAGGCCTGAGCATAAAGCCATGAGGGCGTAGAGTATTTGAAACGCATGGGACAGCTACTGCAAAACCCTGAGGCAGGGCAGGAATAAGCGTGGTTGTTACAGAATATTTATAAAATCAACTTTTTTTGGGGGGGCAGTATTGAACCAAGGGCCTTTGCACTGAGCTGCAGTCCCAGCCCCCATTTCTGTTTTCTGTTTTGGTCAAGGTCTTGCTGTGCTGCCTCGGCAGGACTTGGACTTGCGGTCCTCCTGCCTCACCAGCCAAAGTGCTGGGATTACAGTTGTGTGCCACCCGCCTGGCTGACAAACCATCTTGCAAGATGAAGTCAAAGAGAGGGCAAGGTCTGGACGTTAGAATAAAACTGGGTCCTAAGAACCTCCTCTCCTTTACGCGCCTATCTAGGTGACATATTATAGCACTCTTGAGACTAAGAGGACACAGATTGCATGGGTTGTTGTACAAGAGACCTGGCTCCAGTCCCGTATTTCATCTCTAAATACAACATCAAAGAGCATTTTGGAGATATCGTGGCTAATGTCCTTAAAAAGGGATAAATTCATGAAAGCTATGTTATTGTAGGGTTAGTAAATATTTTTATTAATTAAATATTCAAACCTTTAAATTCTTAAGTCTGCTTACATATTAAACCTTTATTATATCTTGAATTTATAAGTTTTCTATCAAATTATTGAATAACAGACCCTCCCTCCACCATGAGTTTGAAGAAAGTTGTTTTAAGGCAAAATCTTCAACTTTTTGCTCTGAGTATCATAAATATGCCTTTAGTGCTGATGGGTTCTAATTGCTCACCTTGTGCGTCCTCCCATGGTAATTTTTCATTATCTTCCAATGTATTAGTTCTATTTACCTGGACTCTCTATCACTGTTCCATTTTGAATTTTAGAAAAGCACTCAACAGAAAAACCGCCTTTAAAATATTCACAATTTAATTTTAAGTGTCACTTGCAGTCATTTAGTGTTGATTTAAGATAAAAATCTACACAGGAGGATTTAAAAAATGTATTATGACGTGCATTTTACAGACACTGCACGTCTTCTTTGATTTCAGCCACTCTCTTCATATCCTCGGAGACATGACCTCATTTTCTTTTTGCTTTTTTCCCTTTTGAATTTTCAGACCTTCAAACATTTCTGTACTCAGCTAATTTTAATGACAGTAAGTGCGGTGCACTGATTAATGTATCCCTTTTGCAAACATCTCCCTTGCCCTTGCTTGGTGCCAGTGCCCAGGGGGGCGAGCGGGCGGAGGCAGTGCACTCCACACTCCCATACAGGCGCTGGAGCTGAGGGAAAAACGCATGTGGGTTTTCTCATGCATACAGAAGGACTTCTCTCCAACTAGCCTGTCCACAGCAAGTGTTTATCTCCATGTCTCCCCAGAGGAGCAGCTTCCTCTACCTGGACAAAGGGTCCTCTCACAGGAGCGACATAAACAATGAATGAAACAGAGTCGTTACTTAAGGAATGTTAAGAATAAGAGTGGAAATGCTCAGACAGATTGGTAGAAGTGGAGAAAGACTGTTTCTTTCACTGGAGAAAGACTACTGAAAATCAGAGATCAGCAAAGCTTTATCAATCTTGGTCTCAAATGATGAATAAACAGATTTTGACATGAACAGCAAAAGAAAACTTGCAAAGAGAGTATTATAAATAAAAGTATAGAGGGAAGAAAGCACGCCCTACAGTCTTAAGATGAGCAGTGAAGTGCTGCCAAATTCTAAGGGGTCTGTCACAGGTGGAGAGGAGTGGGGACAAATCTGGAAACTCGGCTTGGATCTACAGTATGGCATGCGGGTTCCCAGAGAAAAGGAGTCACCAAATCTAACAGAGCTAGAGGATGGCATGGAAACTCTAAGTAAGGCAGGCTGAGAAAAGTGGCGAGGGAGTCACTCGGCTGGCTGTCCACATCGTTCTGTTCTCCTCGCAGGTGCACAGTAGGTTACACTTCCTCACGCCCTTGGCATTAGAAGTGGCCCTCGACTTGCTCAGACTAATGAAACAGGAGGAAACGAATGCGTCACTTCTGTGCGGAGGCAACTTCTGATGCCACACTGCTGCCCCCACTGAGGGGCCTGACGGGACTTCCAGGACTTGCTCAGCCTGAGCTGAGCATCTGTGCTGGGCAGGGGAGCCTTGCCAGCCTGCACTGGTCACGCTGCATGGGCCCCACATGAGCTTTTGTTGCCAACTCACTAAGAACTCAAGCTCACATATCATAGTGGCATAACTTAGCCTGTGCTAACGAAGATGGGTCGGGATAGGAAAGACTGACCACAAGAAAAACAATTAGGTATTTAGAGCAGTAATCCTGAAGAATCAGTGTTTAGTTCATTGTTCTGCACTTACTAGTAGAAAGTGAAAATTAATGTAAATTATTCAGAAGGAACCATCTACACAGCTCAGTACCTGGATCAAATTAATAAGCACTATGTGCTTCACATTAATTAGCTGATATAATCCTTAGGAGGGCGTTTGCAGAGGAGGAAACAAAGGCCCTTAGAGAGTAAAGCATCTGCAGAAGGAGCGGTGGTTTAGAGCATAAGCGTCCACAAGATATCCTGGAGAGGTTCAGGAGGAAGCCGTGCACTTAGGCCAATTGCTCAGGGAGCAGCCAGGCTACAAAGATAGTCAATAAATATTTGAATAGAGAAGGACAGATTCAGTTAGGAGGGCAGCTGAAATAGGCAAGCCAAGAGTGCAAGGAGAATGAAATGAAAAGTCTTGAGAAGACAGTCCAAGGAACGTCCATATTTAAAGGTTACGAAGAAGAGTGACGGAGAAACAGAGAGGTGTCCTCAGAAATAAGAAAGACAGAACAGGGCTGAGCTCCAGGGATGACAAGAGGACCAGATTCATGAAGGTTGGGGTGATCAAAAGATAAAAAGAGGTTCATCTGGATGAGGACTTAAAAAGGGATAAAGATTAGAAGATTCAGAGGATTCCATTGGCCTGGAAGGAAACAGTCACAGAACTAGAGTTTCCAAGGAGTTACCCAGAGAGTTGGATGGAAAGAAGAGGCAGCCATCACAGTGGGTCACTTTGAGGGGGTCTGAGTGTTGACAAGAAAGAATGAGAGGATAAGCTCGGGGGGATCCAGATAGAGAGGAAAGTTACTAGAGTAAGGACTCCTGGTGCTTTAACTGTATTTAGCTACAATGCATGGAACTTAAGGAAGAAAAAACTTAAAAAGCTAAAAAGTGATACAAAAATTACTTCAAAATGGAAAAACAGATGACTGAGAATTCAAGTGGATGAGTCTGAGAACCGTGATGACTTTCTTATTTTCAACAGAAAAGATCTTTTCCAAGTATCACATTATACTAACTTTTCCTCCTTATCCTCTTGAGGCCACATGTACTATGAAATCAGTCAATGCAAAGAGATCCTGCTGTCAGTATTTATCTCTGAAGAAGATACACTTCATTTATCTACTTTCTGAAATATTTCTCATGCTAGGATCTATAACTATTATCCCTGATGTCTCTTGGGGAAAACAATTCAAATCTCCCATGTTATACAAAAGGAGAGTTATTGTCTTTTAAAAATTAGTTAAATTTAATTAATGTTCCAAAAATACGTCAAGGTAATGACAGCGATAGCCATGATAACGTAAAAATATGGATACTTAACATGTGCCATGTATTAGTCTAAGCACTTTACATACATGAGTGTTTTTAATTCTGATGAACTTGATCCACCAATAGCAAATATTTCAGGCTTTGTGAGCCCTATGGTCTGTGCTGCCATAGGTAACACATAACAAATGACACTACTGTGCACCAACAAGGCCTGATGTACACTGAAATTTGAATTTCATGTAACTTTCACATGCCATGAAATATTTTTGTTATTTTTATTGGTTTCAACCATTTAAAAATGTCAAACCATTCTCAGCCTCATGGACCAGACAAAAGAAGGTGAGGGGCCACATTTGGCCTAGGAGCTGTAGCTTATGACCCTTGATTTGGAACATTAAACTTTTATGCTGTGAGAGATTTTATTAAAGGGGAAAAGAAGGAACTCACCTGTGTATTTGTTCAATAAAAGTGTCTCATCATCCCAACTTTTAGAACCAAAGCTACATTGCTAATGTTTTACCAAAAAAGTTGATTTTTACCCACTGGGTCTCTTTTTCTAACCTAGCAAATAACATGCTTAGAGATCACTGTTAAGGTACCTTCAACTTCTTTTTATGACTAGCATTCCTCTACTAACCTATTTTTAAAGAAAAAATTCCTCTTGAATTTTCATGGCTCATTCTTTCTTCTTAACCCAGTTTTGCCTATTTTTCCCTACCACTGTTGTAGGTATATAATATTTAAACAATAACATCTTCTTTCCTTTTACACATTTCAAGAATAAATTCCGTAATTCTAACCCAGCAATGTAATGTGTGCATGATCACTTGATATTTTTCTATTGTCCAATCTGTGCTTTCCAGCTAAATCTATTTCTGTATGTAAATACCTTGGGCATGACTGACTTCACATCTCACCTGAGCCTTTTCCGGCTGTAGCACAATGGTATTGCAATAGCATAAAAACAGTTCATGACAACCAGAAGTCACACTCACGACCCTATTCACACTTCAGTTACACTTCACCACCCTTACTAACAAAGGACTGATGGGTAAGACGTTGTGGAAATAAAAATATAAACTGAGAGCTTTAATGTATTCCTGCTAATCTTCCAACTCTATAATCAGCTCATCAAGCTTTTAAATTAACAAATGATTAATATTCTGCAACTATTAAAATTATTATACTGAATAAAATTACATTAAGCCTCTAATAGTAATGCTGAAAACTAAACCTTAAGACAATACTCTTGTGCTGTTAAGTTTTACCCATATAAAACTGCTACATCGGGCCGGGGATTTAGCTCAGTGGTTCCGGCGCCTGCCGCACAAGCACAAGGTCCTGAGTTCAATCCCCAGTACCAAAAAACCTCCCAAAAAAACTGCTACATGTTGTGTTTGAATGAAGCAAAATGTTTAAATGACTCCATATTAAGACTATGACTAATGGGGCCGGGATTTAGCTCAGTGGTTTTGCCGCCTGCTGCGCAAGTGCAAGGACCCAAGCTCGATCCCCAGTCCCCCCCACCAAAAAAAAAGAATATGACTAATGTCTCAGGTTATAAAGTGCAAATAAGGTTAGTGTCATATTTTTAAGGACAGAATATGTTCTGATTTTCCTTAAAAACTTGATTACAAATAAATCTAAATCTTAAAAATCTCTTCTTTGTGTAATCGCAAGCTATAATTTCTGAGACCAAAATCGTGATATAAATTATGTATGTTGGATGAAATCTGGTTACTTTCTCTATGACTCCTGTATCTATTGAAAATCAGCCCTTCAAATTCACATGTGAGGATCTTCCAGACCTTCTGGGGTCCCATGAGATTTAAGAAAAAAATCAAAAGCTCATCTAGAATTTTTCTGAGACCAATCACATTACTCATTTACATTTGGAAACAAAGGTAGTTTTTTGAAAGCAGTCTTATGTTTTCCTTCTTGTTTCCTGAAAATAACTGAACAAGAACTGGTTTCTTGCCCCTCCACACTTCTGAGCATCTGTTGCAGTCAGGTACAATGATCTGCAGGGCACCAGATGTAACTCCACACTCTCCCTCAGGCTCCTGGAGGTCGTGGCCTTACATGCCGGATGCCACATTATTCTTCCTAGGGAGCTTTGTAACACTTCTTTAGAAAGCATTTTCCTATCAAAAAAAGCAGCCAGCCATTATCACCATCTATTCTCCTTAATAGGTAGTAGAACTCAGGAGGCTGGGGACAGGATTGGGAAATGTTAGTGAAAGAAAGGCCTACATTATGCATTCCAAGCAGAAAGTGTTCTCAAGTACCTGGCTTGCTCAGAAGCAAATGAGGGTTCTGGGATCATAACAAACAGACAAACAAACAACAAAAAAACCTCAATAAACAAAGCAAAACCAAGAAGGCCAATGCACACTGATATGCCAATGATGACATACATTTAAAATATCTAAACCACAAAGCTCTGGGTGAGAATTTTTATATTTGTTAATTCAATTTTAGTGGGGTTTTAACATTAAAATAATAAAGCATAGGTATGCCTAAAGAATATGTATGGAGCATGTATGTGTGTATGTGTACATGCATATGCATGAATGGGTGTACGTGTGCATGCACGTGCACATTTACATATGCACACACGCACGTGTGCACGTGTATGTGACTGTACATGTGTATGTGTGCACGCGTCTGCATGTGTGCATGTGTACACATGTGTGCAGATACAGGTGTACATGCATGCATTTATATATGTGTGTACATGTGTACATACATATGCATGCAATGACTGCAAAGCCTGTCAAGGATAATTTCTACCCCTAGCTCATAAATTTAGAAAAACAAAATAATAAATTAGAGGGGATATGAGGCAACATTCCCAGGGAGCTCTAATGTGTAAGTAACTTGTGAAGCATAGTACAGTAGGTGAAGATTTGCATATTTAGAATCAAATTTAACCATCTTATGTAGAAAGTGAAAAACTTTTTTATAAAGGATATCCTTATTTGTTACTCTACTTCATTGGCAAATGCTAGTAAATTCTCTTTGAATAAATTCAGCATATTAAAATTCTTAAGATTGAGGGTGGAAAGATCAAAGCATGTTATATGAAGGTACAAAATGACAAAATGAAACCCATTATTCTGTCTAATTATTATGCACAAATAAAAGTTAACGAAATTATCAGGATTATCTCTTTACTCATCCCTAAAGAAAAGATTACTTTTTCATTTAAAAACATACAAATAAATACCTGATTTAATTTAGAATATATGCTTAACTTCTATTTTTGTATCTGGACAATATTCCACTCATGAGTTCCCAAGTGTAAGTTTGTTTCACGTCACTCAGTAATATCCAAACAGAAAGAGTAATTACCCCCTTCAATGATTATGACAGATGTTATCTGATAGGTCTCCCATTACCTCAGCAGCTATTATGTATCGTAGCTGCCCTCTTCCTATGGTGGCTTGGCCCCTCCCCTGTGTGACGTCATGCCAAGATGGTTGCTCCCACCAAAGAACAAGCCCTTCTTCCCAGCATGCCCCTGTTTCCGCCTAGAAAGTAACCTAATACTGGCTCACCTCCTACCACCTAGTGACATCACCGGCTCCACCATTCCCTAGTCACTACCTCACTCAACCCCACCTCCGCCCCTACAAACCCCACCCCAGTCTCTATAAAAGACTCTCCCTGCCCCGGCCATATTGGTTTTGTCTCTCCTTTGTTCAGAGACAGCCCGGCAGATCTATTCCCCTAATAAAGACTTGTTGTGGCCTGGTCTGGTCTTGGTTTTCGGCCCTTTTACCTGACATTATGTATTTCACAAGATGTTATTATCTTTCTTTGTTACATATTACACAAGATGTTATGCATTTCACAAGATGTTATGTATCTTCCTTTTAGCCTTCAACATGCCAGAAATTAAAACATTTTCCTCTTTCTCTCTCCTTAGATCTCAGGTCAGTATCCCTGCAGAGACTGACTTTCCACTCTGCAATGATGACCCACCTGGCACACTGCTGGTCTTCAAAGGTTATTAAGCCCTGCGACTGGAGCTGACCTAGGGGAGGTAGGTGAACCATTTTCTAGTCTAGTGTATTTTAAAAAAAATTTTCCCATTGTTCTTACAAGACTGAAAAGTGAAAAGTATAACATAATAAAACAATGAGATAAACACAAAGGAAGCACTGTCAGATGTTTCTGGAGCTAAAGTTTGCTTTCCTCAGTATTCAGAATGTCTAACATAAATGTAAAACATTAAATATTGTATCCGTGTCCTCATTAGGCAAACATGAAGAAATAAAGTGATATATTCAGTAAGAATGTTGATAAAAATCAATACTTTAATTATATAATCTATTTATTACATACTTTTTTGCTAATTTCTACATAACCTTTCTTTACTACACACCTGAATGTAAGCTACCGGGGCAAGGACTTTCCCCCTTTCTTCACTGCTAAATCCTAGAATTTAAAATAATGCCTGACACATAGTAAGTGCTCAAGGAGTGTTTGTTAAATAAATGAGTTAATTTTTAAAACAAACATAACTCTCTCACATAGTTTTGTTTTTTTTCTCACATAGTTTTAATAAGGATGAAATAACATATATACAGTATTTAGCACAATGTCTAGACTATGGTTACGATATGTAAACTAATTATTAGATATGTTTATAATTATGTACTTATACTGAGTATATATGAGAACAGAAACATTCTGTGGCCTGAAAGAAATGGTCCCTCAGGCTTCACACAGACAAAGAATCCCTATACCTTTGGTCATTTAAACTGCAAAAGACGTAATTCAGTGAAAAAACATCTGTAAAATGATTTTGTTACCAGATGATTGATAAAAAGGCATCCACAAGTAGATTCAACTTATTCAACATTTATTACCTGTAAAATGTCAAATACCATAATTGGGACTGGATGAAAACTTATATAGTTTTGACACTAAATAAAATGCTACAAATTCTATATCCAAACCATGTGAATAAATTTATTCTTTAGATTTATTGATAAAAAAGCTTAAAAGTGGAAATCTTCTATATTCTGTAGATCATCCTCCAGAAAACATTCCAAAACACAGACTTTCCCTTATGCCCTAAACTGTAGATTAGATAAGATGCCCTGTGAGATGAGAGACATAAAGCAGTCAACAGACAGGTCCTCAGAAAGGAGTCTCCTCTGGACACAGGGCAGCAGGGCCACACAAAGGTCCTCCACGGTCTGCACCTGTAGGAAGAAGAGTGATGACTGGGAACCTGCCTGCATTTACCAGGAGACTCGCATCCACAACAGAGCGGCACCACTCAGTCCTCCGGGCAGCCCTTGTGTCTCTGTGCGACGGGATGTAAAATTGGGACAGCGGTGATAGGGCCTTTTCCAGAAGGCTGCCTTAAAGCCTTCTCTCTCCTCTTTTTCCAGACCATCTAATCGGGCAGCTCTACTCTCCAATATCATGAGAACTGTGACCCATTTCCTTGCAAATTTTCAGCCCCCATCTTCATTTCTACTTAGCCATCTCAGGGGCCATTGCCCCTTGTTTCAATCTTTCTTTTGGAAATATTCTCAACTTTCTGAGTCTTCCTCCCCATAGGCATCCCATTGGCTTATTTTCTGATGAATCCGACCATGTACTTATTCCAAGCACTCACACATCGCAACATTTAAACGTTGTTTTAAGGAGTTCAGTGGGGCACACCGGTTCTCCTACAATTCACTGTCATCACCCTCAGGGCTTCAGCTCTCCCACAACTGCCAACGCACACTTCCTTCCTGCTACTCCAATCTCCCACCTTCTGCTTTCCTCCTAATTTCCCCTTAGATTTCATAGAGAAAATGGAAGCTAGTAGAAGACATGTCCTTATCTCAATAATGAAACATTTTTATAAGTAATGAAAAAATATATATGTGCAGACTGGGCTTCTTCTCTCAAGTCCAGAATGGTTTACCCAGTTGTCTGCTTGTAACAAAGCCTCAAAGGTCACATGAGACATCACAAACTCAATGTGTTCCACACTGATCTGAATTTTCCCTCCACTTACTTTTCAGAGTTCTCTATTTCAGTAAAGTGTGGTATCATCTAGCTGCTGAAGATGGAAATCCAGGAGACACCCTGATTTCTCCCTTTCCTGCATCTTCACACCTAATCCATCACTCTGGGTGTAGATTCTACTCTAAAATATAGTTCACAGCCTTCTGTGCCTCTGCACTTCATCTGAGCCCACACCACTCCTGTCTCCGGCAACAGCACCCTGACCGCTTGTATTCCCCACTTAATTCATTTTGCACAGTAGCTACATTTTTCTAAAACATAAACTGGGTTATGTCACTGTGCTGTAAGGTCCTTCTGAGGCTTCTACTGTGCCTTGGCCTCTGGTCTTCCGGTGACCAGTCTGTAGACCCAGTGGCTTCTGCACCCCAGCCTTGCTTTCTCCCCCCAACCCCTCCTCCTTGCAAATGCCAGTTCCTCCACAGAAGCCGAGGACCCCATCCTCTTCTTCAAGATCCCACAAGACTATGCGGATTTGGCTCCTGCCTTTCTCTTCCACCTTATCTCAAGCCATTTGTCCTGGCAAACAGTTCTACAGCTGTAGTGGTCTCTTTTAGTTCTGTAAAATGCCAAGCTCTGTTCCAAGCCAAGACTTTCACATATACTGTGCCCGACTTGAAATACTCCTGATAATCTTACAAAGTAGGTTACTACTATTATAATCACAAACAAGGACTCTAAAGGGCAGAAAGGTTGTGAAGCTTGCCCAAGGTCACTGCTAGTAAGCTGTGAAGCTGGAACTGAACTCGGCCAACTGGGACTGGAACTCGTGCTTTTAGTCACCAGTGTCACCAGCAGCACAGGAAGGTGAGCACAAACTCCCCTTAGTGCAGAGCAGATGCTGTCAAACCCTAATTCGCACCAGAATCCCCTGAGGGACTTGCAAAGACACAGAGTTTACTTGGACCCATTCCCAGTTTTGGTTTTATCATGTCCGGCCTGTGTCTGAAAATACGCATTGCTGACAAACTCCCAGGTGATGCTGGTGCTATAGATTCAGCAGCCACATTTAAAAAAAAATTCTTTTATTGATACATTTCAGGTATACCTTTACCTTTATCATTGGGTGCCTGTACCTGTACATGATCCATCTTAGTTCTTATTTTTTTCCCCATTACCTGAGCTCCCTTCAGCCCCTCCACCCTTCCCTATTTACATACATTTTGTTTCCATTTTTTTTCTTTTCTCATAATTTTTCCTTTCCCTTCTTTCCTTTCCTCTTCCCCTCCCACCTAGCCTATACCTTTGGACCTTTTCCTATTTAAAATTATCAGTTATTCATTTTAATCATTTTAATCCTTATTTACACTTTCAGTTTCTCACACTAGAGAAACTATTCAGTATTTACACGTGTGTCCTATTTATTTCACTTAAGAGTATTGCCTCAATGTGCATCCATTTAGCTATAAATGTCTCTAGTTTCTCATTCTTTATGGCTGCGTAGTACTCCATTTTATAAAAAAGACCCACATCTTCTTTATTCAGTTTCCAGTTGATGGGCACTTGGGCTGTTTCCAAGCTTTAGCTATTACAAACTGTGCCACTATGAACATGGGTGAGCATATATCACTGTGGTGTGGTTCTTTTAATTCTTTGGGGAAGATCCCCAGCAGGGGAATAGCTGGGCCAAATGGGACCTCTAGCCCTAGTTCTCTGGGGTATCTTCATACTGATTTCCACAGTGGTTGCAACAGTCTACCCTCCCACCAACAATGGAGAAGGGTTCCTTTCTCCCCACAATCCTGCCAGCATTTGTTATTCGCTGATTTCTTGATAGCGGCCATTCTTTCTGGGGTGAGGTGGAATCTCAGTGTTGTTTTCATCTGCATCTCTTGAATGACCAGTGATGGTGAACATTTTTTCATATGTTTATCTGCTGCTTTTACTTCTTTGTCTGAGAAATATCTGTTCATTTCAGATGCCCATTTTTGAATTGGGTCTTTGAATTTGGGGGTCTGATTTTTTTCAATTCTTTATATGTTCTTGATAGTAGACCTTTGACTGAGCAACAGCTGCTAAAATTATTTTCCCACATTGAAGGTTGTCTCTTAGCTCTGTTGGTGGTTTCTCTTGCAGCGCAGAAGCTTTTTAATAAGATGAGATCCCAGCTATTGATTCCTTGTGCTAGTTCCCGTGCTGCTGAGGCTTTGTTCATAAAGTCTTTTCCTATGCCAGTGTCTTCAAGAGTTCTACCTAACTTATCTTCCAGCAAGTTTAGTGTTTCTGTCTTGATATTTAGATCTTTAATCCACTTCGATCTTAGTGTAGTGCATGGTGATATGCATGGGTCTAGTTTTAATCTCTGGCAGGCTGAGATCAGTTTTTCCAGCACCATTTATTAAACAGGCTGTCCTTCCTCTAGGGAGAGCGGTGGGCTCCTTGTTCAAGGATGAGGTGCTCAGCAGCCAAATTTTGAGAATCAGTGGCTGACACACAGATGGTAAACTACCACCCCTGTGAAAGGCAGCGAGTCTCCGGTTGGTTCTACTGGGCCATGCTCAGATCACTCAAATTGTTTCGCACAATTCTTTCAGTCCTGCATTTATTGACTTCCTACACATAACTGCAGATTTTTTGAAAAAATTCAAAGCTTTGAGTAGTAAAAAACATGGATATTTCATCCAAGAAAATAATGCACAAATGAATTTATCTTAGTTCTAGTTACATTAACATGCAAAACAGAAAAGTAAAACGAGTAACTTTCAACATTATTTGAATGTCTATATGCTTTTGAGATAGAAAATAATATCTGTATGAACTTACGAAACTACTGACTGCTATGAAGACCTGGGTTTGCGTTTTCATCCTCTCTTCTATCATTCTATTTCCACAATCACAATAAAAATGCCAACTGAGTTATTTACCGCTTTTCAGAATTTCATAGTATTTGTACTGTTGAATAGAAATGCTCCCCTTGGTTTTCAGTGAAACCAACTTGCATACGCAGACCCTAATAAGCCCCGTTCTCGGCCCCTACCTCGGCCAGGTTCAGCTGGTGTCCACTCCGCATAGGTTACACGGTAAACTGTAAGTTTTTCTCTCTTGCCTCTCCCTTCAATAAGATACAGTAGAATTTTGCTTCTTGGAAAAGTTCAACTTTCTTTCCTCCACCATTATAAAATAGTTTTTAGATCTTATCTTCACGTATCATGTACTTCCTGCAGCAATAATTCCATGATTGCTTCCAATTACTTAACATCTCTTCTGCTAGTAAAGAAACCCAACTTGATCTCATTTCCACATTCATCTTAATACATGCAAATGATCACCTGGTCCAAGTTGTCTATATACATATCAAATGTAATATATTTTCTTTAATTTAATTAACGTGTGTGCACGCACATATAGTTCCTCCTATTCCACTTCCTGAGGGATAGCCTCATATCTAACTGTCCAAATATCAATCTAAGAAATTTAAGATACGTGTTTTGTTATTCTTATACTCTAATCAGTCAGCAGTTTCAAATGATTTCATTTTCTTGTCATTGTTTCTAGCCTTAGACTTGCTGTTTCTCAATATTTATTAATTATAGTAATACTAACGACAATAATACTAGTAACACCGTTTCATCTGATGCTTACTCCATGCTGGACTTTACGTAAAACGCTTCACATAATCCTATGTGAAGGATTTATTTTCTCACATAAGACTCTGAAGTAGGTACTATTATACTATTATCCCTATCTCTCCAAAGAGAGAGAAATAGATCCTGCTATGATCTTTTATAAATTTAAAAAAAAACCTGCAAAATTTCTTGAATGGCTCCTTCAGTTGTAGAATACCATAGCAACTGTTGCCTGGTCTACAAAACAAGCAGTTCTCTGACTCATGCCTGACATTCTGGCTTCACCTCCTTCTCCCTATCCTCACATTCAATGCTCTAGAAATAGTCAAGTATTGGCAATATTCTGAGACATCTACATACTTTCTCCAAGCCTTGATACCTGCTCTTTTTCTCTCTTGAACACTGTTCACCCACCATGTGGTACGCCGCCGTGTCGGTCCTGTGCCTGCCTGAAGAAGAGTTCTCCAAAGTCCCTCCCCACAGCTCAGCTAGCTCCAATATGCCTTGCTTTGCGCTACCTCTACACAAAGGAGAAGCTGGTGATAGCACACCCCAAACAACAGGAAGTTAGGGTTTACACATTTGCCAGTTTGCTCCTGTCTCTGTCTAGCCACTGTTGATAAACAGCGGCAGCTGATATTCTTATCTTTTAAGAGGAGGTGAAGGAGAATGCCAAATCTCTCAAGACCATTTTGAGAAGACGGAGGTGGAAGGCAGGTGCTCTACACTGCCTCTTCAAGATGGGGAGACCAACAGGAAAAACCTGGACTTTCGCCACTATGCTGAAAGTCTCAGTCAGACACAGGATTTGGGATCACCTTTGTTTGGGTGGGAAACTGCCAGCAGGTGGTGCCAAACTGCAGTTGGCATCTGGGCAGGGAAGGACATAGCCAGAGCTGCACAGGTCAGAGGTGCATGAGCAATACTGACGTAATGCAATGCTGACACCTCAGTCTGTGGGTCTATTTAGAGCGCTCTCACAGGGTTTCAGGGTAACTCTGTTACAGGAATTCTTCTACAGCAGTCGTCTGCTCTCTCTTCATAGAACCTGAATAGCTCATTCTTAGCATCCTACTGCGTGACGCTTAGTAGCTCTAAGGGCCAGGGATTTAGCTCAGTGGTTCTGGCACCTGCCTTGCAAGTGAAAGGTCCCAAGTTCAATCCCTGGTACCAAAAAAAAAAAAAAAAAGATATCTTTCACTTAGTAGCTCTAAAAAAGGAATTTGCTGAGTAAATGAATTCAATAAATTCATTATTTGAATGAAATCTCCTATAATATAGGTATTATTCAATATTACTGTTCAACTGGTATCTCATAAGTTTTATAAATTACTTCAGTATTCAATAAACACTTGCTGAAGGGAAAAAAAACAAAGCTTCCTAAGAAATTCTGTCCTGTATAGGTCACTAGTGTCAATGCCACGCTGATCTTGAAGAGCTAAGACAAAACATTTGTTCTAAAATCACTTACTACCTTGTTTGCTAGACAAAGCATATGGACAAGACATAACCCCAGCAAAGTAAGTAGAAATAAACACTGAGGAATTTCAGATAAAAAATTAAGGGGATGTAGCTTAGTGTTAGAGCATCTGCCCACCATGCATGAGGCTCTGGGCTCAATTCCCAGTACTTCAAAAAAGGAAAAAGAAAAGAAAAAGAAATTAAAGAACAACACTAACACCGCTGCCTCTCTCCCTTGCTTCACAACAGGCCCTGGCTCCAAGCAGGCCCAGCTGTTGCTGATGAGGACTTCATTCCTGGTCTTGTGCTGATCCAGAAAGCATCACCCTAATGTGGGGTGGATCCTTGCTTGTTCTGCTTAAACTAATCCTTCCACTTTCAGAGAACACGCATTGTACTTCGATTCTATCCTCAATGTTCTCACTGATTTCTGTTTAAGTCTCAGTTCTTATTATGTGTGAGGTGCTGCTGGAAGTAGTTTACACATATTAACTAATTTGACTTCACAAAACATCTATGGTGTAACTACTACTACTATCCCAATTAAAGATGAGAAGACTGAGAAGTCACACAACTTGAAGAACACACTGGAAGCCAGGCTCAAACAGAAGCAACATGGCCCCAGAGTTGGTGCTGCTTCTCTCAAAGTGAAGAAGCTTGCTTTCTTAAAACACACATTGTTTAGGCAGTTGGGATTCAGGTGTGTAGACCTGTAACTTGACCAGAGAGAAGCATTTACGCTCTCCTTGGCTGCGGTGACTCAGCCAGAGCATGCTCTAGACTTCCTGCAGCGCAGCAGAGCCCACCTGCGGCCTCCGGTCCAGACTTTCCCGCTGCCGCTTCTGTGGGGCTGGAGAGCACCAGTCTCCCCTGCTCATACTTGTTTTCATGTTTAATGACAAAGCACGCACAGACACGACCTGCACGTCAAAGTGCTCCTAGGTCTCCATGGGCAAACTTACAAATTCTCGAAAGCCGATCATAATGTTTAGTCTGCAGCTCCTCTGCTTTGGGGGACAATTACAGAAACCTGAAGATTCCCTAGAGCAGCAGCAGAAAGCCAGGCGCCGGACTGTGCTCTTGAATTATAAATGTTTTCCAACTGGAAAAGTTTATGAGGCACACAGTTTCTATATGAACTAGAAGAGCAGTTCTCAATGTCAGCATTCACCAGCACGACTTGAAGAGCTCTTAAAGGATACAGTCTGTGGCCGTGGCCTCGGGGATTCTAGTAGGATACTTCTGGAATGGCCTTTGCATTTTGAAGTTTCTCTAGTGAGTATCTTGCAAGTGACAGGCAAAACTAAGCACTTTGCTACTCTAGTAAAGGCTAATGAAAAGTGACCTTATTAAAACATCGTACTTGGTCAGTTTGGCCTTCTCAGAGCATGAATATGATTTCATGATTAAATTTCCATCCACAGCAAGTAGAAACTGCAGGTTTCTCTATCCCAGTTGTTCACGTGTTCTAGAGCTTCTTAGCTAAACAACGGGCTGCAGTATCTTCAGCTGCTTCTTAGTTCATCTATAACCATATTAACTTCTTTTTGTTATTCTGATTAGCATATACTAAAGAATGATTTTGGGGAAAAGTATATGGTTTTCTCTCATATATTGATCAGATCGTGTAACTTTATACTTTTTTTTCCACTAGGTGCTTTTAAATTTTTAGAAAAATTTTTTTAGAAAAACAAAATACTTTCAGTAGAGCAGTTGTTACACAATTGTATAGATCTATTTTGGTTAATTCTACATATAAGAAAAACTTGGAAATTTTTTCATGTGTTTATATAGAGAAATTTAAATTGGAAATTAGCTAATTTAACTTTATTCTGTTTTATGAACCTCCCTGCACTGCTTACAGCATACTTCGGGCATAATAATTATTGCAGTCTCTGGCATTTTTTCACCTTATTATTCCCTTATTTTCCTGTAAAATTATTATTATTATTATTATTGTTTTTGGTATTGGGGGTCAAACTCGGGTCCTTGTGCTTGTGAGGCAGGTGGCGGAACCACTGAGCTAAATCCCTGGCCCCTATTGAAATTATTTTTGACTACAGATGATTTTAAACATTTAACCATTTGCATTTTGAACTTTAAAAATAATTTGAAGCATTCTTTGATGTATATATTAAAATTGGGTGAAAAAATACAAGCTATGCTTTGAAAAATGGTTTTTGGTAAGCCAGAGTATTCTACATTTGATCAGGTCCTATTCCTACACAGACTATATTTAAGAAATAACAGGGCTGGGGATAGAGCACAGTGATAGAGAGTTTACCTAGTTTGCCAGAGGCTCTGGGTTCAATCTCAGCACCTCAAGGAAAAAAAGAAAGAACAGAAAGATCTAAAGTATTATTTTAAAAAAATCATTTGTTGTTCCTCAGCCTACTCTTTGCCATTGATACACAAAAATCAAAATTGTAGTGTAAATAATCTCTACCATTACAGCTACTATGAATTTTCATTCTTAGAGATTTTATTTTTTATTATTATTTTTTGTGGTACCGGGAATCAAACCTGGGTCCTTGCACTTGTGAAACAGGTGGTGGAACCACTGAGCTAAATCCCCAGCAATTTTAATTTTTTAACTAGAACAAATTGGCACATGCCATACTATATTGAAGGATATGGACGATTTTTCTGTGATGACATTTTAGAATTATTTCCTATAACAATTAAAACACAAGTTTTTTGGAGTTGTTCAACTACCTTAAGATCATTTCCTATGAGTCTACATTAAGTAAAATTTAAAAATATACAAACAATAAAAGTTACTATCATAAAAAAGTAATGAAATATCTTCTGTTAGATGACACAAACCTAGTCATACCCTTATTAAAATGTGAATATTTTCTTTGTCTAAAAATGTAATTCCACTTCATTCTAATTTATTGAGCATTTTTGGGAAATTAATTACATTATACAAAATAATATGGTAACAATGCAAACATCTTAGCAAACTAAAAATTATGACACAAAAAATAGTATCATTTGAGAAATCAGATATTCTTCATTTATGTTTCTTGGGATTGTGAAAAGAAAAGAGTAATTTGTTGAATGTCAAGTACTCCATATAGAATGTATATAGAGCAACAGAAAATTTAAATATCTGCAGGATAGTTTAAAATAATCTCACAGTCATATAATTATTGCCCTACGTCTGTTGTCATAGCTTTAAAGGCTGAAAGTAAACATGAAATTATTTCAGGCGTGTTAACACGGATTGCTCTTATTTCTTTTCAATAGCTTAAGTATGAATCTAAGTAGAAATATGCTAATTCGGGCCAGGAATTTAGCCCAGTGGTTTCACCGCCTGCTGCGCAAGCACAAGGACCCGAGTTTGATCCCTGGTACCAAAAAAAAAGAAAAAAAAAGAAATATGCTAATTCAAGTAATTTAGGCCAATTTGAGGCCTTGCTTTAAAAAAACCTGCAAATTTCTAAAATACGTTACTTTTTGTCTGTTCAAACCTCTTAACTCAGCATCCCACGTTTTCTTCCAACAGTCTCCGTCCCCAGAACAGGGACCCTGAGGTCTCCTACGCTTCCTCTCCCCGGGCTTCCCACGTTCAGGCCAAGAGGGAAGCCCAGCCCCACCCGCTTTGTTTCCGATCACCCCACGTCAGAGGGAATCGAGGGACTGTGCCTCCAGGTCAGAGCTGCAGTGGGCAGCGCCCACCGCGAACCTCAGTGCCGGCCTTCAGCGGGTCAGGCGGATCTCACCTCTGTGCCCTCAATCCTTGCCAATTCGGTCACCACACAGGGCTCAGAGCCCGTGGGCCTCCACTCACTTCCTGGACTTACCAACTCATTCTGCTTTCTGGGCAGTGGGGAGATGCTGCCATCTCTTCTAATGCTGGCACACACTTCCAGCTTCCTCTGCGACCGACATCTCTCACCCAACATGTTTCCCTGCTGTCAGCCCCGCTGTCAGAACATGATCTCCAGGGTGGCAGGAGAGCTGCCTGTGAGTTGACCACTGCATTCAAGCCTTCTAGAACAGGGCATGACACTTAGTAAGGACTGAACAGATAGATATCTACTGGATAAATGAAGTAATTCAGTCACCAAAAATTTATTGAGCTTTCTTTGCAATATCATTGGATATTCCTATTTCTTTCCCTTTCTTGCTATTGCTCTAGTGCAAGACATTATTAAAACCAAACTACAATAACTTAATCTTTAGATCACTAGTAACAGTCTGAGATGTTATACCATATGCTGGGATCTGGCAGAATGAAGGATGTAAATTTGTGTCTCAGAATTCTGCCTTACAGTACCCTCAAATCCTTAGTTCCATAGTAACTTAACTGGTATCTCTCAAGACTCGTTCCTACCAAATTAAAATCGAAGTGGATCAAAGATCTACATATTAAAACAGAAAAGAACTCTTGAAGATATTGGCATAGGAAAAAACTTTATGAACAAATCCTCAGTAGCACAGGAACTAGCACAAAGAATCAACTGGGATCTCATCTTATTAAAAAGCTTCTGCACTGCAAGAGAAACCACCAACAGAGCTAAGAGACAACCTACAAT